>QRFJ01000100.1:2119121-2125519 GCA_006176705.1 Cocos nucifera | reverse complement strand
CCTCACCGATCTTTGTCTGCAATCGGAATAGACATCACTCTGATAGCTGAGCAGGTTTCACACATGTGCATATGTAATGGGACACAAATAATTCGGTAGGGAAGACCATGTGGGAGATGACATTTTTTTTTAGAGTGCTTGTGAGGTGGTCGGACATCATTCCCATAGAACCCAGAGACTAGCATTTGATGGATGCTGCTGTCAAAGACTGGGTATGGGAGGAGATATGGGTAAGTACATGCATCTTAGTTATATTTATGCATTTTATATGTTTACACTATATATGTTTGATTAGAATAATTTTATAATTAATTTTTAATAAATTTGTGCAGAGGAGGTATGACTTTCTGGATCACGAGAGGGCTCAAGATGCCGGACTGAAGAAGATCGGAGAGTTATACCAGAATTACAAGATCAAGCTCCACAAAGGATGGCTTGAGCACCGATGAGACACTCCGGAGGAGCTTATTTCTTGGATACAGGACTATCCTCTGAGTCAATGGGAGAGGATGGTTAGACACTGGTGGAGCCAGGAGTTTGAGATAAAATTTATAACTTTTGAATTTTTTAATATGCTTAAAATTTTATTTAAATATTTTTTAAATATTTATTATTTATTTAAATACTTGTTAAACTATCTTTCATCAGAATCGAGAGAACCGTGCAGCTCAGAAGTATATACACACTCTAGGCCGCGAGTCTATGGCCAGTCATGTGCATAGAGAGATAATTAATTCTAAATCTTACTAGATAAATTAAATTCATATTTTTTATTATCTTTCTGATAAATTTATTTTTTATTATAGCTGATGAGAGATGGAGTGATGTCCAGTCGTAGTAAGATCTTTCGATCCAGCCGTACAGACAAGATGGATAGATCGATGAATGCCACGATCGAGCATATTTTTATAAGTATTAAATATATTAGTATATATGATTAATATTATAGCATTTTTTATAAATTTTTATTTTAATTTATAATTATAGGATCAGTTAGATGCGCTCGCGAGCGAGGACCCGGATACCTCTAGGCCTCATGACCATCTATCTCAAGTCTTGGGGCCTGAGCACTTTGGGAGGATCCGATATAGGCCCAGACACATACCGACGAGCTACTGATCCGAGGCGAGTGTCTCCTCACAGACTTCTAGTATCATCTGCGGGAAGGAGCTTAAGGAGACATTAGCACGGGCAGATCATACTATGACGCAGGCAGATCGGAGCTGAGGAGCGCGCATCTTATTTGGAGGGCATCATGAGAGACATGATGTCGACGCTCAGCGCGTATTTTGAAGTCACGAGCTTCGAGGATATGTTGGCCCGTATTCCAACTCTAGCTCCAACTTCGGCTCCAGCTCCAACTCTAGCTCCAGCTCTAGCTCCGGCTCCGGCTCTCAATGACAACGACAATGATGATGTAGATTTAGGAGACTTTTGATATATTTTATTTTTTTAAAAAATATTATAATAAATTTTATTTGATAATAAAATTTTAGTATTTTTGAATAATTTTTATGTTTATTATATTTTTTTTATTATATATCTATATTTATCAGATAAAATATATAAAAAAATAAAAAAATTTATTTTTTTAATTATTCAAGATCTACGGCAGCGATTTTATAACCGCTGTCATATCCATACCAACTGCTGTCATAGGTTTCTGATGCAAATAATGCCAACCGCTGCATTAGACCTATGGCAGTAGTTTTGTAAGCGCTGCTATAGATAACCTATGATAGTGGTTACATAACTGCTGCTATAGGTCAATCTATTATAGCAATTTATAAACTACTGCAATAGGCTATCCACGACAGTGGTTTTAACAATCGCTGCAATAATCACTGCAATAGAGTTACGATGATGGCCGCAATAGCAGCGGTTAGAAAACCGCTGTCATAGCCTATGGCAGTGATTTTTTGGGCTACGACAGCGGTTACGAACCACTACCATAGTCTTTTTTTGTAATAGTATGTATCGTGCCAGTAGACCCTACCATGGACCGTGCCGACTGCTAAGAGAACCCCCGACCACTAATAGCATTCTCATCTTGTTGCTTTTGTTTATTGCATTGCATAGCAATAGACCTGTCAATTGATTAGTGTACAAAATCTTTAACATACGTATATTTATATGTAATTATACGAATGGTACCTAGGCATATCTTTGATTATTATTCAACATGTTATATTGGTTAATGTTCATTAATGTTGCAGGTCATGATGGCATCGAAACAGCATCTAACTTTCACCTCTGCCTCTCGATGGGTTACGTGGAGTTCAGCATCTGAGGAGCAGTCAGAGTATACTCCATCCACCTCTGCATCGATTGCTTAGGGACCTCCATCATCGACATCTACTCCATTGACAGTATCTAATACTCTACCGACATCTGAGTCTCTACCGTCACCCACATCTCCGACACATGCTACTCCACCGACATCTGATTATACATTTTTATTATATTATATATTTATTTTTTATATAGTCTTTGTATACTTATATATTTACATAACGTATTTTCATTATAAGTGCATCATCTAGTAGGATATTTTATGGTCCCACACATATGGCGCATGTGTGAAACTGCCAGCATCAGAAGATGATATAGTATGATCCGGAGGGAAGGCCAGTAGGGGAGATTGCACAGGAGATGCATTTCTTTTTTGGAGTGCTTATGAGGCAGTCAGATATTATTCCTGTAAAGCTCAAAGACTGGCGATTGATGGATGATACTGTTAGAAATCGAGTGTGGAAAGAGATATGGGTAAGTGCATCTTAATTATATTTATGCATTTTACATATTTACACTATGTTTGATTAGAATAATTTTGTAACTGACTTTTGATAACTTTGTACAGAGGAGGTACGACTTTTTTGATCATGAGAGGGCTCGAGATGCCCGATTGAAAAAGATCGGAGAGTTGTATTAGAGCTACAAGATCAAGCTCCATAGAGAATGGCTCAAGTACCGACGAGACACTCCAAAGGAGCTTGTTTCTTGGATATAGGACTATCCTCCGAGTCAGTAGGAGAGGATGGTTACACATTGGAGGAGCCAGGAGTTCGAGATAAAATTACTAACTTTTAAATTTTTCAATACACTTAAAGTTATATTTAAATATTTTTTAAATATTTATTATTTATTTGAATACTTATTAGGCTACTTCCATCAGAATCGGAAGAATCGGGCTGTCCAGAAGTATGCGCACACTCTCGACCGTGAGTCTATGGCCAGTCATGTGCATAGAGAGGTAATGAATTTTAAATCTTACTAGATAAATTAAATTAATATTTTTTTATATTTTTGATAAATTGATCCATTGTTACAGTTGATGAGAGATGGTGTGATGCCCAGCCATAGTAAGATCTTCCAATTCAGCCATACGGATAAGAAGGATAGGCCGATGAACGCCGCGATTGAAAGAATTTTTATAAGTATTAAATATATTAGTATATATGATTAGTATTATAGTATTTCTTATAAAATTTTATTTGCATTTACAATTACAGGATCAATTAGATGCACTCGCGAGCGAGGGCTCGGATACCTCTGGCCTCCATGACCATCTGTCTTAGATCTTAGAGCCTGAGTACTCTGGGAGGATCCGATGCAGGCCCGGACATATGCCGATCAGCTATTGATCAGAGGCGAGCATTTCTTCATAAGCTTCCGATGTCGTTAGTTGGGAGGAGCTTGAGGCGGTGTTGGCATGGATAGATCATGCTGCGATACGGATAGATCGGACTGAGGAGCACGCATCTAATTTGGAGGGCATCGTGAGAGATATGGTGTCGACGCTTAGTGTGTATTTTGGAGGTGCCTTCACGAGCTTTGAGGATATGGTGAAAGCTATATATATATATTTTAGAATATATGGTCTTAAATATAGCTCTACTTTCTTTTGGTATACTCCATTAATTCTAGTTTTTCATTCAATTATTTTGATCAGTAAATATTTTTGCTGCTTTTTATTAACCGTTGTATATGGACTTAAATTTGTTGTACCATGACAGATAATCATTCTAATATGGCTGCTTTTGGTGCATGATTCTATGGAGCTTGAGGCCTAGAGGTGGCGTAGATGATGAGTGGTGTAGTTCGAATGAAAAGTCACGTTGGTGACTGCATGGTTGGTCGGCTCCTTGACAAATATGGATTTGTAAAACTCATCCTTTTATTTTTATAGGAGAGTTGAAGAAAGTAATCTTTTGTTACTTCGACTCAGGGTTTTGGAGATTTTAGCATGAGTAACATGACTTTCCTCTCACATTCTCCTCCAGATCTATAGAAGAGTTCTGACTGCCGGGTTTGCTTGGGGCACGACTATAATGGAGTCCACCAATTGCGCTACTTGCCATTTTGTCATCATCGGAGGTCTTTGTCTCCATGCAGACTCATGCATGACAAGTCGCAATCAAAGAGTTGGATCTCAGTTTTACTTTACATTTGGACGTCAAAGATATACCAGGTGCACTTTTCCAATTCCTTTAATCATTTACTTAGTGTTAACAATAACCTTCAACAAACTATTTAAAGAATATTTCTATTTAATATCAGTACTGCATGTTGAATAGCAAACAGCTAGCATCAAACGAAACAATTTTGTTTTTATATTATCACGCTTCTATGATATGATTTCTTTAGTGTTTTCCAAAAACCACTTCAAAACTATTGTTTACACAGGAAGCTTCAACTTCATCAATAATAGCAAGTTAAAGGACATTTTAGCAGCCAAAGAGGACTTCCATATGGTGGAAGAAAGAGGCTTAAGATTTTTTTCCCCCCCCGATGGTAATGTCAAGCAGAAAACAGTGTGGCTCTGTACAGTTGAAGATGCATTCAAGTCCCAACCGATAGACATGCCATGTTAAGAAGGAGATAGAAAACGAGAACTATTAATGTTCTTTGTAAAGATGGTTTGTTTCTAACATTGATGGAGTTGAGGGAATAAATTACTATTATATGTGTAAATTTCCTTATGATTGGGTCCATCTGTGCCCTTCTTGTTATATGGAACGCCTGCATTTGGCTAAATCAAGCTATGTATATATATATATATATATATTTATGGTAAGATATTTGATAATGGCAACTTGTTTAATACTACGGGTGATCAGCTTTATTCGAAAGGCTTGAGATCTTTGAATCTATGGTATTAGAAAGAAAAAGAAATCTACGGTTAAAACTTTGCGGAAAACAAATATGCATGTTTTCTTGTTTTGGTTAAAAAAAATAATTGTTCGTGATCTCCATTTGTGATTGTGATGTTTGTTTTTAGTGTGACTGGTACTATATGCATGCAATGCATGCTACCATTTCGAATGACTCCTTTTCCACTCGTCCCAATCACATGAAATCTCACTTGTTTCCCCTTTTCTTGATCAGATGACATTTCAATAGTTGTTTCCATGATATAAGAGATCATGGAAGAAATTTTGAAAAAGAAATTCACAAAATTTTAGGGCCGCAATAGCATAGCATTTTCTAACCATGAAAAATAAATAACTGTAGTTGATAATTCTTGTGCCAACAGAGAGCCAACATCTCTATTTTTGCCAAGGCAGTAGTCAAAATAAATGGATTTAGAAGGCAAAAAAGTTGCAAGCCAAGTTTTTTAGAAACTTGTTCTCTCTTGTGCCAATGTACTTTAATCCAATTGTTCTGATGAGTGTTTGGCAGAACGCGGTTGAATAACTTGGTTAAACGACATTTACACACTCTATTCCGCTTTTAAATGCTACCTAATTGGGAAAAAGTAAAAAGAAAAAGAAAGCAAAGGGCTAATTCAGCTAACATGGTCTCCGAGTGGCATTTTGGTCTCCATCTACATGGAAAAGGGAAACCCAAGAGGAGAAGAGGCCATGGCCTCGCTATCCTCCCCTACACCATGGAAGGAGAGGACTACTGAGCAAATAGGGGCCGGGAAGAGGGTGTTGTCGCCTATCATCGCTCGCACCCCAAGAAGGGGAAACCCCAAGGTGGAGAAACCACCATCTTGGTCGCCTTCCTCAGCCCTCCAACCCCACCATCCACCTGCTTTCATTAATCATTCAGATATTCCTGCAGCAGTCATTTCTGATTATTGTTTCTGGCACTCTGCCTAATCTACCAAGGAAATTAACTGTGAACCTACATTTTAACTTTCCAAAGAGGTCATCATATGCACTAATATAGTGACTTTTAAAATACACTAGGGCCCCCACAATTCTTGCACACAGGAACTAATCCATTTCTTCTGAAGCACCAGCATCGAATTCACTCCTAAATTGCTCCTTGCACATGTTACGACTTGTTCCGTCTTATGACCGGCCACTAGCAAGACAAGCTCGCGTCTCCGAGCATCATCATCATACAGTTGTCCTAGAATCATATAGTTTCATAGAATCCTATCTAAT
>QRFJ01000100.1:1926621-2114121 GCA_006176705.1 Cocos nucifera | reverse complement strand
CGCTTGGCCGTCCAGATCGGAGGGCCCGGTCCTGCCGAGCTCATGACGGAAGCAAAATTTTCGGATTCTGAGTGAACTGGACAATGCTGGTTACGTATTTGGACTTGGATGAACGTCAAGTAAAGTTGACCTCCTCTAGAAGGTGGGCTGGGTCGACGTTGCCAAGGGGGCGGTGGGCTATGTTGTCGTCGAGGGCGAAAGAGGAGCAGGGGAGGGACGCTTGGTCGTCGCCGCCGCAAACAAGGAAGAGCTCAAGGGGGAGGAGGGGTGGGGTCATGGTCGTATATATATCGTAAGATACAAAGCCCACACTCTTGTTCTTTTTTCAGTTTTGCCGTCAGCTCTTTTTCCTTGACCAATTTTATTTATTTCCAATTAATGAAGGTTAAAAAATTAAGCGACAGCGGTTGGAACCCTCCATCTTTGGGAGGAAATTCTATGTTTGTACATTAGGAGGTGTTTCCAAAGTGTTTGATATAGCCAGGTCTTCCATCATTCCCATGCAACGGTTGGTAGAAATACCACTATAATTTCTTTAAAAAAATAATGGTTAGGAATAAATTGACTCTATTTTTCTTTTGTTCACCTAATTCCCTAGCGACATAGTACCTAATCGAGCTGTAACAGAAGCTCTCTATTTAATTGGTGGATCAATTCTTGACTGCCTGTCTAAAGGCGGATCGACTTTGTTATGAAATTGTGGAGTTACGAACTCGTATATTTTGTTGCCTCATGACTTTGTGGCTCTATGCGACTTCATAGACTAATGTGTTCTCGCCAGTTGCGCGTTCATATTGGCTCTTGCTGGTTGTGCTTTTGTAAACTGATGGTTTTGTGTTGCTGAGGATTGTTAGTGTTTACAACAAAAAAAAAAAAAGGATTGTTAGTGGTTTTATAACTTGTCGTTGGTAGTTTCTTTTTAGCACGGTGCATGTCGGTATTGGCTGCCGTATATTCTATAGTCTCATATATATATATATATATATATATATATGGTATGTAGCTTGTGGTTTTCTATCAAGTCTATGAATTGGAGGATGAGTTGATGGAGTATGTCCTTCTACGATGTCCAATAATAAGACTGATTTGGAGGAGGATAATCAGTCAACCATGAAAGACAAGTAACGGTCCTTGGCTAGACCACTTCCTGAATGCAATCTACTAGAATTATGCTGAGAAATTGACTTGCTCCTGGAGGAAAAGGATGGCGTATATCGCCTACCAAATCAAGTTCTTCGAGAATAGCTTGGTCTTCGAAGTAGAGGTGGTACCTGCTCATCGACTATTGTTGCTTGGCCGCCAAGTATAGCTTTGATGCTGCTAGCCCGCTCCTTGACGTCTCCAATTCTTAGGTCTCCCATGTTGATCTTGTAACGATTCGAAGGATTATTTTCATTTTTTGAGAATTCCTTCTTTTAGAGTATGTCAAAATAAATTTCAATAGTAGTATCAGAGCTGGCAAAGATGGTGCTGGCTTTATCATCCAAGGATCGGATACTAGATTATTGATGGTGAGGGGATTACATCTTTTTGAGCATGCCTTCCATCCCGAGTGCTAAGTTTCGTGCCCTTGGGCAGATATTATATATGCTCGATAGGAGCTGCGGGTAGAAAGTATCATCATTGAGGAAGACTTGGCCACCATGATAAGTGCCTGAATTCGGAGCAACGCGACATAGTTGGTAGCCCACCTGCTCCTTCATAATATTTAGGCCTGTCTTTGTGACTTCACTATGGTTTCTACTCAGCACATCTTTCAAGAGGCAAACAGCGTTGTTGATTGGTTTGTCTCCTATGTGGCTGAACACACTGGTGATTGGACCTGACATCAGGGTCATACTTGTTAGAGTAGGGCTTTAAAAATTTTTTGATATAATATTTAAAGTTTCATATGTGATTTTAGAAGATTAGTAAGAATTTTGATTGAAAAATTATAAATAACTTATAGAAGATAGCAAACCAAAATTGAAAAGAACCGAAAGCGTATTGGACATTATTGTAAGATGTATTTTCATTCCTCATGCAAGAAAATCCAGAAAAATCACCCCAAGATATAACTGAGATTCTTTGCCTGCGAGCATGATCGTGGAGGAGGTTGATGAAGACTCTTTTAGCATCCAGAAAAAGAAAAAATAATATAATAGAAAAGAGAAGTATTGGAGAAAGCCTAGAAAAAAGAAAAAGAGAAGACTCTTGGATGGCTTACAGGATTAGGTCTTAAAGAACCTTTTGTTAGATATATGTGTCCTAGAAGCCAGAATTGGCTGACACTTGTAATACACTTCTAGGAGCAAAATTATAATTTTGACTATAATCAATAAAATGGATTATTTTCTATCACATAAGTGTATTTAGTGTCTGTGATACATCCTTTGAGTTAATGGTAATGATAATTAATATTTTCAAGAGTTGAAAATTTAAGACATGAATAATCATTATTAACTCATAAAATGCTCCCGACCATAAGATCATCATGAGGATGGTGATTGATCCGGAAGGTTGGTGTACAATCGCTTCTCTTTAGTAGATGAGTCTTGAGTCTACGGTGTGGAGACACCGGAGCGAGAGTACAGGTACTCGTTAGAGAACGAGGGCACTGAGCGTGACCACCTCGAGTAGTCATTAGGGAAGTCTACCTTCTCGTCAATGACTGACTCGATGCTGCAGTAGTGTGTCTGGTTCTTTGACCTGAGGATGCATCGGCAGTTCACCTTGAGGGTGTTATAGTTTGACTACACCATTACTCGGTCTCCTAGCCATATGGAACCCTGAGGTGTATGTTGGCTATAGCATGTTCATTGTAGGAACTGGATTGCATCAAGATGGAATCTATCTACCTCGGTGGTAGAGGAGCAGCCCTATGATGATCATGAGAATCAAGTCCAGAAGTCCATGGCCATGGCAGAGTGAAATAATAGAAAGAGTTTCTATTTAGATTTTCACATTGGACTCGAATCGAATGATTACATCATATGACAGAGACTAGGGTTTGACGAGTTCACCTTAACCCTAATCTGATCGGGGCTCAAGATAGAAGAACTTAATCACACAGGTAGCTGCACCAAGAGGTTCGCATTCAGCTCTGATGGGTTGCCACCATATACTGCTAGGTGTCACTGGTGGATTTTGGGAGCAATTAGAATGATTTAGATGATCGATCATTCTAGCTGTTCGAATCAGAAGAGTTCTGATCCATCGAAAGGAGTTTCGATGATGTCGATGATAGAGATCATGACATATCCCATTACCATACAGAACTGAACCTAACTGGGTCACACAAACAAGGGTTTGAATCTGGTGATCATCAATTGAACTGATCTAGTTCAATTGATCTGAATGAGATTCAATTAGGTTCAAGGAAAATCGTGCTAGCACTCGATTGAACCTAACGTTCTTCTTTTACTATCATAAATAAGTTGTCCTGACTGAGCCAAAGGAGTTTGTGCTCAATCAGAGGCCTTCATATGGTCTGACTGGAGGTTGTCCAAGTCAGAAAAAAGGTTGTCTTATTTTGTAAGACATTACCTGCCATTTTTGGTCACCTGCCATTTCTTGTTCTTTGACTTTGGTCAAAAGTCTACCTTTGACTGGTCAAACGTTGACCATTGACACTTTGACTTTTGACCACATGTCATGCACCTATTGGAGAGCTGGTGGGGGCCTGTCCCCCTGCCAGAACCTGGCAAGGAGAGGGCGCACGCCACCCTTGGCGTGTGCCCAAGTTGGAGGCGCCTAGGAGTCCTTGTTGGACAAGGACTCCATCTCCTTTTTGGATTCCAATTAGAGTTCTCCTAAGAACCAACTTTGACTGGTCTTAGGCGCCCTCTAAGGAGGAATCCAGGGGACTCTATTCCCACCAATCAGATTTAGATCTGATTTCACAAAGGGTTGTGATTGGTTGGGGAAGAAGAGGAGTTGGATCACAGCTTAGTCTATAAATAAGACCCTGCGCCCAACTCAAAGAGCAATCAACAATTCTCCACGCCCCAAGGCTGCCTCTCCCCTCCTTCCTCCATGCCAAAGCACTCTTCTCCCTCTCCTCTCCACGTCCAAAGAGTTTTGGATTCTTGGTTGGTGCGATTCCAGATCAAAGAAAGGCGATCAAAAGCTAGAAGGCTGCGCTGCTGCAAAGGACGACTGCTGATCTTCAAAAGGAGTTTTGAAGATCCTCCAGATCAGATCCAGATCTAATTTTTGGAGATGTGATAGAGAAGAAGAGGATCTCCAGATCCAAGCCCGAGTGGATACCGGTAGAGGCCAGGCACTTGCGTGGCTAGATCCAGAACCTTCCGCTGCTTACAGGATCATCAACAGGGTAATAGGATTACCCAATCAAGGTAAATTAAATTTGATTTAATTTATATCTAATTTTATTTTAATTTATTAAAATAATAAGAATTCAGATCTAAAATATCAAGATCTGATTAGATCAAGAGAAAAATTTTTGAAATATATCTCTTGATCTGATCAGATCTGAACGAACCTGGATCCGGGAAAATCAGGATTTTCCTTCAACTGGTATCAGAGCCATGGTTCTAAAATTATTTAGATCTAATTTTAAATTTATTTTAATTAAAAAATAAGTGATTTTCAGATGTCACATGAGATGTGATCAGATCTAAAATCAGAAAAAATTAAAATTAAATGATTTGGATCTAAGATTAGAAAAATATGCATGACTAGTTCTAGAATAGAATAGTTCTATAGAATAGTCTTGCATGTCTTTTGATTTAATCTGATTAAATCATATTTTAGATCTATTTATTTACTATTTTTTGATATTATAATGTATTATAATAACATCTAAAAAATAGCAAATAAAAATTATTTAATTTTAAATATCATATGAGATATGATTGATGCATGTCTAGACTAGTTGTAGAATAGTTCTACATAATTGTCTAGATTAGAATTTATTTTGATTAAGATCAATTTAAATCTAATTTTTTAGATTATTATGAGATAATTTAGATCTGAAAATATGCATGATTTGATACATGAGATGTATGCAAAATATGCCATGATTAGATCTAATTTGTATATGAGATATATATGATATAGATCTAAAACTGTTTTGTAGTATTGCATGTTCCTGATTAAGGCGTTCCTCTTGGCCGTCCGGTCATAAGAATGAAGAAGGGTTTAAAGGCCCTCTCTTCCCATTCGATGGGGTGTTCTTATGATGTGTAGGGGTGCTGCGTGTTCGTCCTTAATCAGAAATCCAAAACTTACTTTCTGCAAAACCCTAGATCCTGAAACCCTAGGATTTATTGTGCATATTTTGTTTATGAACCCTACTTAATTAAGAATTAAGATTATGGAATATTAATTAGGTCTAAAATTGAGAATTTTAGATCTAAGACATATTCATAATACTGGGTTCGGGCTTGGGTAGCTCAATTAGGTCTAAGCGGTTGATCAAACCGAATCAAGAGTTGGTTAGATGGGATCAACAATGCTTAAATTGACCAGCCTAATAGGATTAAGTCTGGGTCAAGATCGAGTCACGATCAAGCAAGACCTAATTAGGCTCAGAGGTTAGAGTCTGGATTGTAGGCTAACCCAATTGGTTCTGACTCAACAATTTGGTGTCTAAGGTAAGTTTGGCACATACGACCGACTGGATTTTTAATTGGAAGCTACTCGACCTGAATGCGTTCTTGTACGAGTTAATGGCATATTCCTTCCACCGGATCTCACTTACCTGGCCATATCTGTTGACACAGTTCTGATCTGAGGTGGTCAATAATCCGAGCTAACCCATGCCACTAGGTTAGTCATAATTGTTATGACTAATGCCAAGTCTAGTTTAATGAGACCTGAATCAATTCTTCCTAAGAAAAGATTAAGTCTGAGGTCTTCCACCATTGTAGATGTGCGGGCCCTTCCCGGGGTTGATTGTTCTCGGCTGGATACAGTGGCTCAGTTGCACCGGGAAGATGCAACCATGTCTATTAGGCATTGGATGCTATGGGCTGGAGGATGAGTTGGGCTCAATATTTCGGATACGGTGAGAGACTCAATTAGGAACCCAGTCTATGCAAATGGTGGGTCTGACTTAACTAAGGAGTGGATCAATATTCTGGATACGGTGAGATTCATGAATTAGAGACCAAGTTTGGGTGCACCATGATTAGAGAATCATTGAACAAGAGTTGTTCACTCATTGGCTAACCCATCACCAATAACTGTTAGGTGAGGTGATGAGTCAGTTGGTGAGACCGCACCACCCACTAGAAATCATTAATCATGGAGATTTTTGCATCTCTACAGAGGGAGTGTAGGGATCCGAGAAAATAGTGGAAGCTAATTTAATTAAAAATAAAATTTCTAAATCAATTGGTCAATAATTACAAGTATCTAACTAGAATCTTTGACTCTCTACAGAAAAATGTCTGCGTCCAACCCATTAGCACGTATCCTGGACACACATAGACTGACCGGACCCAATTATAAAGATTGGCTCATAGGAACTACAAAATTAGTTTTGGGTTTCGAGAAGTTAACACATGTATTGGACCAGGACCCTCCCACCTTACCAGTCCGTCCATCCACTGAACAGAGAGCGTCTCTGGAAAAATGGATAGACGAAGATAATAAGGCCAGATATTACATGTTGGGCTCGATGTCTGATGAGCTCCAGCGCCAACATGAAGATATCGGGACTGCTCGCCAAATGTTGGCTCACCTGCAGGAGATGTTTGGTGAACAGAGTCGCGCAGCCAAATATCAAGTCACGAAATGACTTTTTAAGGCTAAGATGCGTGATGGGCAGTCAGTCCAAGATCACTGTCTGATGATGATCAAGGACATGGAAGAGCTTGAGAAGCTCGGTGTGAAGTTAGACTTGGATCTGCAGAATGATATTATTCTGCAATCCTTGACTGATGCATATGGGCAATTCATCATGAATTACCACATGCATAAACTTCAAAATTCCTTGGCCGAATTAATGAATATGCTGGTTACCGCTGAGCTTTCTATGAAAGGTTCTAAAGGCTCAGTTCTTGCTATGGAACGGACTTCTTCCAAAAGAAAGTCTTATGGAAAAGAAAAAGAAGTCTGTGAAAAAGCAAAAGGTGGAAGGATCAAAGAAGAAGAAGGCAGAAGCCGAAGAATGAAAGGCCGATGTCAAAGAAAAGTATTTTCCATTGCAACAGCGACGGCCATTGGAAGCGGAACTGCCCTACTTACCTGGCCACCCTGAAGAACAAGAAGGAAGGTCCTTCTGGAGGTATGCTCGTTATTGAGTCTAACCTTATGGTTTCTTCTGCATCCAGTTGGGTGCTTGACTCTGGTTCTAGTGCTCATCTGTGCACTTTCATGCAGGGTCTTGAGGATAGCAGGAGGCTGAGGGATGGAGACATGATCCTACGCGTCGGTAATGGAGCAAGAGTTGCTGCAGTAGCCGTGGGAAACATACCCTCTTCGATTACCATCTGGTTTAGACTTAGTTTTGAAAGACTGTTATTATGTGCCTGCAGCTAGCAGGAAATTTGATTTCTGTTTCATGCTTAGCACAAGAAGGCTATGTGATTACCTTCTTTAAGGACCATTGTAACATTCTTTATGAAAGAAATAAAATTGCAAATGGTTTCCTTATTAATGGTCTTTATCAGCTACATATTGATGTACCTATTTCTAACTATCGAGCAAAACGTGAATGCCAAACGACCTAGGGATAGTCCAAACGATAGATATCTATGGCACCTGAGATTAGGTCATATAGCAGAAGATAGGATTCAACAAATTGGAGAAAAATGGGCTATTGAGTCCATTGACTTTTGAGTCATATCCAACTTGTGAATCTTGTCTTCAAGGCAAAATGACTAAACTCCCTTTTGTTGGACATGGGGAGAGGGCCACAGATCTCCTTGCCCTAGTACATACTGATGTGTGCGGCCCATTTGATGTGCCGGCTAGAGGCAATTTTGTCTACTTCATTACCTTTACCGATGATCTGTCTAGGTATGGGTATGTGTATCTTATGAGACACAAGTCTGAAGCTTTTGAAAAGTTCAAAGAATTCAGACATGAAGTAGAAAAACAAACTGGAAAACCCATTAAGGTTCTTCGATCAGATCGAGGAGGTGAATACCTTAGCCGGGAATTCCTAGACTATCTCAAGGAAAAATGGCATAGTCTCTCAATGGACTCCACCAGGAACACCTCAACTCAACGGGTTTCAGAACGGAGAAATCGGACTCTATTGGATATGGTTCGATCCATGATGAGCTTCACAGACCTCCCTGATTTTCTTTGGGGACATTCATTGTTAACTTCAATTTATCTACTGAATAGGGTTCCCTCTAAAACCGTTCCTACCACACCGTATGAGATATGGCACGGTAAGAAAACCAAGTCTGAGTCATCTCAGAATTTGGGGTTGTCCGGCTCATGTCAAAAGACAACAAGCGGACAAGTTAGAGTTTAGGTCCTTTCAGAGCTCGATTCATAGGATATCCTAAAGAGTCATTAGGATACTATTTCTACATTCCAGAAGACCACAATGTGATTGTGAGTCGACATGCCATCTTTCTTGAAAAATAGTTTATTCAAGATAGCGGCATTGGAAAGCAGATTAAGCTTGATGAGAAAGTCTCACAAGTACAACGAGCTAAGGACCAATTGGAACCAAATCAGGTTGAGCCAATAAGAACACTACCTCCTCCACCTCGTAGATCGGAAAGAGTTTTCCGTCCCCCTGAAAGATACTTAGGTATTATTTCAGAGGAGTAGAGGAAAATGTTCCTCGTAGGTAATGGTGCTCATGGTGATGATCCCAAAACCTACAACGAGGCGATATCAGATATCGACTCCGAGAAATGGCTAGAGGCAATGCAGTCAGAAATTGACTCGATGCACTCAAACCAAGTCTGGACCTTGGTAGATCCACCAGAAGGTATAGTACCTATTGGGTGTAAATGGATCTTCAAGAGAAAGATTGGTGCAGATGGGAATGTGGAGACATTCAAGGCTAGACTAGTGGCAAAAGGTTATAGTCAACGCGAAGGCATTGACTATCAGGATACCTTTTCCCAGTGGCTATGCTAAAATCCATCCGCACATTGCTTGCCTGTTGCAGCCTATTTCGATTATGAAATATGGCAAATGGACGTGAAAACGGCATTCTTAAATGGATATCTTGAGGAAGATATCTATATGGAACAGCCGCTAGGTTTCACATCCAGTGATACTGATCACAAGGTTTGCAAGCTGCAAAGGTCCATATATGGACTTAAGCAAGCATCTCGGAGCTGGAACACTCGTTTCAATGATGTGATCAAAAAGTTTGGTTTCATCAAAAATGAAGAGGAACCATGTGTTTTCAAAAAGGTCAGTGGGAGCGCTGTTGTCTTCCTCGTATTGTACGTGGATGACATCCTCCTTATTGGGAATGATATTCCCATGTTGACATCAGTCAAATTATGGTTGTCCAAGGAATTCTCCATGAAAGACCTAGGTGAAGCATCCTTTATTCTAGGAATTAAGGTCTATAGGGATAGACCGAATAGGATGCTAGGACTTTCACAGAAGATGTACATAGAGGAAAGTACTAAAGAGGTTTAGTATGGAAAACTCTAAGAGGGGATTAATACCCTTCAGACATGGTATTCATCTTTCCAAGAAGATGTGCCCTAGCACACCTGAGGAAATAGAACGCATGAGCAAGATCCCTTATGCTTCTGCAATAGGGAGCCTCATGTATGCCATGCTATGTACACGACCTGATATAGCCCATGCTGTGAGTGTCACAAGCAGATATCAGTCAAATCCAGGTGAAGAACACTGGACTTCTGTGAAATGTATCCTTAAGTACTTGAGAAGAACTAAGGATATGATGTTGGTCTTTGGTAACGGAGAACTCCAAGTCCAGGGATACACAGACTCGGATTTCATGTCCGATATAGATGATCGAAAGTCGACATCTGGGAGTCTGTTTGTGTGCAATGGTGGTGCTGTCAGCTGGAAGAGTTCCAAGCAAATGGTGATAGCAGATTCCACCATGGAAGCAGAATATATCGCTGCATCAGAGGCTGCGAAGGAAGCATTCTGGTACAAGAAGTTTGCTGCAGAAATTGGAGTAATGCCATCAGATGCCATTCCTCTATACTGCGACAATAATGGCGCCATAGCCCTTGCTAAGGAGCCGAGGTCTCACCAGAAATCCAAGCACATTGAGCGGCGATACCACCTCATCCGCGATTACCTCGAGAAGGATTACGTCGAGGTCAAGAGAGTCAACTCCACAGATAATGTGGCAGACCTACTTACAAAGCCGTTGGGCCAGCAGAAGATCGAAGCCCACCTTGAGAAGATGGGACTTAGACTTGTAGCCAATTGGCTTTAGGACAAGTGGGAGATTGTTAGATATATGTGCCCTAGAAGCCAGAATTGGCTGACACTTGTAATACACTTCTAGGGGCAAAATTATAATTTTGACTATAATCAATAAAATGGGTTATTTTCTATCACATATGTGTATTTAGTGTCTGTGATACATCCTTTGAGTTAATGGTAATGATAATTCATATTTTCAAGAGTTGAAAATTTAAGACATGAATAATCATTATTAACTCATAAAATGCTCCCGACCATAGGATCATCACGAGGATGGTGATTGATCCGGAAGGTTGGTGTACAATCGCTTCTCTTTAGTAGATGAGTCTTGAGTCTACGGTGTGGAGACACCGGAGCGAGAGTACAGGTACTCGTTAGAGAACGAGGGCACTGAGCGTGACCACCTCGAGTAGTCATTAGGAAGTCTACCTTCTCGTCAATGACTGACTCGATGCTGCAGTAGTGTGTCTGGTTCTTTGACCTGAGGATGCATCGGCAGTTCACCTTGAGGGTGTTATAGTTTGACTACACCATTACTCGGATCTCCTAGCCATATGGAACCCTGAGGTGTATGTTGGCTATAGCATGTTCATTGTAGGAACTGGATTGCATCAAGATGGAATCTATCTACCTCGGTGGTAGAGGAGCAGCCCTATGATGATCATGAGAATCAAGTCCAGAAGCCCATGGCCATGGCAGAGTGAAATAATAGAAAGAGTTTCTATTTAGATTTTCACATTCGGACTTGAATCGAATGATTACATCATATGACAGAAGACTAGGGTTTGACGAGTTCACCTTAACCCTAATCTGATCGGGGCTCAAGATAGAAGAACTTAATCACACAGGTAGCTGCACCAAGAGGTTCGCATTCAGCTCTGATGGGTTGCCACCATATACTGCTAGGTGTCACTGGTGGATTTTGGGAGCAATTAGAATGATTTAGATGATCGATCATTCTAAGCTGTTCGAATCAGAAGAGTTCTGATCCATCGAAAGGAGTTTCGATGATGTCGATGATAGAGATCATGACATATCCCATTACCATACAGAACTGAACCTAACTGGGTCACACAAACAAGGGTTTGAATCTGGTGATCATCAATTGAACTGATCTAGTTCAATTGATCTGAATGAGATTCAATTAGGTTCAAGAAAATCGTGCTAGCACTCGATTGAACCTAACGTTCTTCTTTTACTATCATAAATAAGTTGTCCTGACTGAGCCAAAGGAGTTTGTGCTCAATCAGAGGCCTTCATATGGTCTGACTGGAGGTTGTCCAAGTCAGAAAAGGTTGTCTTATTTTGTAAGACATTACCTGCCATTTTTGGTCACCTGCCATTTCTCGTTCTTTGACTTTGGTCAAAAGTCTGACCTTTGACTGGTCAAATGTTGACCATTGACACTTTGACTTTTGTCCACATGTCATGCACCTATTGGAGAGCTGGTGGGGGCCTGTCCCCCTGCCAGAACCTGGCAAGGAGGAGGGCGCACGCCACCCTTGGCGTGTGCCCAAGTTGGAGGCGCCTAGGAGTCCCTGTTGGATAGGACTCCATCTCCTTTTTGGATTCCAATTAGAGTTCTCCTAAGAACCAACTTTGACTGGTCTTAGGCACCCTCTAAGGAGGAATCCAGGGGACTCTATTCCCACCAATCAGATTTAGATCTGATTTCACAAAGGGTTGTGATTGGTTGGGAAGAAGAGGAGTTGGATCACAGTTAGTCTATAAATAAGACCCTGCGCCCAACTCAAAGAGCATCACAATTCTCCACGCCCCAAGGCTGCTTCTCCTCTCCTCCTCCATGCCAAAGTACCTTCTCCCTCTCCTCTCCACATCCAAAGAGGTTTGGATTCTTGGTTGGTGCAATTCAGATGAGAGAAAGGCGACTGAAAGCTAGAAGGCTGTGCTGCTGCAAAGGACGACTGCTGATCTTCGAAAGGTGTTTTGAAAATCCTCCAGATCATATCCAGATCTAATTTTTGGAGACGTGATAGAGAAGAAGAGAATCTCCAGATCCAACCTGAGTAGATATCAATAGAGGCTAGGCACTTGCACGACTAGATCCAGAACCTTCCACTGCTTACGGGATCATCAACAGGATAATAGGATTACCCACATCAAGATAAATTAAATTTGATTTAATTTATTTAAATTTATTTTAATTACTAAAATAATAAGAATCAGATCTAAAACATCTCAAATTTGATTAGGATCGAAAGAAAAAATTTTGAAATATATCTCTTGATTCGATCAGATCTGAATGAATCTGGTCCAAAAAATCAGGATTTTTCTTCATCTTTTTATAGCCAACCAATATGACCATTTAAATTGTTATGGACCCATTAAGGTTTTTAAAGAGTTCAACAATCAAAACCTTTAATAAGAAGTCCAACGGTCAGAAAATAAAAATGAGATTAAATGCATATGACTGTTGATAATTAGGAGTTTAATGGTCAGAAATTAATAGCGTGATAATAAAGATATTAAAATATTTAAATGTTAAAATTAAAAAAAGTAGGATTAAAATACTTAGAGGGGAATTTTAGAAAAAAATTTAGTTTTGCTTTTTGGATTCTCTCCAACAATGCCCTACAAAACTCAAAATTTTTTTGGAAAAATATAAAGTAAAATAATACAAATTTCTGGATGTTTATGCTATGTAATGGATAAAGTGACTTTGTTAAATAAATGTGGGAATTTCATGCATGATTTTTAAAATTTTTTTTAAAAATATAGTAGTGGAAGACTTTAGATTAAACCTTTTAATTTAAACATGCAGTAGATATAATCTACAAACATCCTACTCCAGGACTTATGATATGATATTATGCATATAAAATCTAAAACATAAAATATATGAGATCGAATCTCCTACCTGAATTCGAAGTAAAAGATCGCAATTTTGTAGATCCTATTCGTTGCTTCAGCCATGCACACAAACAACCTCTAAAAGATATCTAGGTGAAGCTCGATCCGTTAGCTCTCGGAGTGCTAACTTCTTGCATAGATGCTCTTAATGACTAAAGAAAGAAGATAAAAAAGTGATTGATTATAAAAACAACCTTCTCTTATTTCTCTCATAAAATCCTAGCCTCTCACCCCAAAGAGGAATAGCTTTCTTTTGATCTCACACGTCAAGGAAGCCCACCTCAAAGCTCATGCCCAGAGACTCTCTCTCTAATTTTCTTACACCCAAAAGCTCTCCAAAATTCTATTAGTCCTTTGTCTCATAAAAGGTTGAATATATAAGGCTGAAAATTAGAGTTGGAGATTGGAACAAAATTCAATTCAAAATCTTTTTGAATTGAAACTTCACCAAACCCTAATCTTAACTAAGAGTGGGCAGCTAGATGTATTGGGTGTCCAGATATCTCATGCACAAACCTCTTGTGCATTGAGATATGTGGGGTGGTTTTTAGGATTAGACGTAAGGAAGCATGTGCAATCTAATTGGACTCTTGGTTCTCATCCAATTTGGCTCTTAACCAAATCTTATTTAATCAAATCCAAATATGAGTTAACCTAATCTAATTAGGCTTTTTATCTCTTAATCAAATTAATAATTAATTGAGTCTAAGATTTGATCAAATCAGAATTTCATCTTTCTTAGTGATTAGGTCATCCAATAATCTAATTGAATCAAATCAAATTGAATCCAATTCAATTAGATTTGATCTAATTCTCATAACTCAATTAAATTGAGTCAATTAACAATCTAATTATTAATTAATCTTTTTTAATTAATTATATTAGATTAATTATCAATTATATTCTTTAATGATTCTTAATTATTGATCAGCCACCTCATCGGATGGAAACTTTTGTATGTGTGACCTTATAGGTTCAAACACTAAGCCGATAGCATAGAAATAAGCTTTATGTACTAATCGAAGTAACCATCTAGCCATGATACTCAATGATCGGATAGAGTTGAATGTAGCGAAGCAACATTCATAACCTATTAGAATATGATTATCGTATAATTCATCTCCTTGATCGTTAATGCTTAAAAAAATATTAAAGTTTACTGTCAACTCTTGATCAGTAATCCTTATAGTTTCTCAACCTACTCAATCCTGTAACCCTCACAAGGACTATCCTGACCAAGATTTTACTAAATTGAAACACATTGAGTCATTCTCTTCAATTTTACTTAGAGCGATTAATTCTATCTTGACTCATACACTGACTTAACAAGTACGTATTTGACTGCATGCAGAAATTTTCTATCACTAAATTAAAAATTTGAACAGTCCAGTATGAAAGTACAGTGAGTTACTTATAAATTACCATGGTGATCTCAGGTTGGAGAGATACTTATATCCATATCCCCTTGGATAACGCTCTTGATAGTAGAGTACTCGAAAATGATCATGTTTAATGCAGATCAATATTTTATCTGTATGCCATACCAGTGTCAACATACTTTTTGGTTAAGAGGATAATCAATTTATCTGGCATACAATAATTTATACTTGATATAATTATTATCCTTATTAATAATATATCATTTGATCGCAAACAAGTTCTAAGAATCATATAATAAATCCTTCTTTATCGTATTAGAAGTAATTTTAAAGACTTTTATCATAACAATAGAAATCTATTAAAAGGATGTACAACCTTATGGTGAAATATACTAAACAACTTTTATTAATAAATGGTTTATATATATTTATAGAAATGATCTCATGAAGAAAAAATCTAGGATTTCATGTAGGTATTTTGAAATTTTTTTAAAATAGATCAGTAGAAGCAATAAATTAATCATATTAATTTATTAAAATACATAATTAAATCCTAAATCTAGGATCAAACAATATAATCTATGCATACAAATAAATCTAAAATTAAATATTAAATAAATATAATAATGTTGATCATATCAACACCAAATTGAACTATATCTAATCTAGTGGAAGAAAGAGATTGAATCTCTTCTATCTTTTGCAAGTTGGGATCTTCAACTTGTTGACCCAAGGCTGAGATCATCGCTTTGAGTTGCACACACATTCAGGCTCTACAAAAAATTCATATAAAGCCTCGATCATTGATCTGAGTCCAGCAACTGAAAATTAATACAATGTGCTAGCACTGTACTGATCCTTCTTTGATGGTTGATGATGAATCCTCTTTTTCGAATGATCTTAGACTCTCCAAGGACCAAAGAGGAGATAGGAGGATCTGAAAGAACTCTTTTTTCTCATCTTTTTCTCTTAAAAAGATTGTGAAAAAGAGATCTAAGAGAAACCCTAGAGAAGACCTCTCTTCTCTCTTTTTTTCTCTCACCAAGACACAATAATTTTTGCCTTTACAAAGCCCAACACCCAAAGATCCTTAGCATCCAAGGTTTCCACACCCAAACTCTCTCTCTCAGATCTAAAATTTATAAAAATTTTATGTCTTAAATCTCTTTAAATAAAGAGTTGTGATAGAGTCCTTGTCTAGGTCAAATACCTAGAAAGGCATGTCCAAATTGAGTAAAGACTGGGGCGCCCAACTCTTAGGCATCCTCTCCTTATTTTTTTGCATGGACTCCAAAAAATATGCGCACAAAAGTGTTCTATTTTTCATGAAAAAATCAAAAAAAAATCAGGTGGTTTGGTGCCTCAAAAAGATAAGAAAAGATGATGTGTCAAACTCTATCTAATAGAGTCTTAGGTTAAAATAACTTATTTGTTTTGACCTATTCCACAACTAATTTTCTTCTAAAAAGATGGAAGACATAAAAAGGGCATGGATACCCTCTAAAAATAATTTTTTTCATAAAAATTCTAAAAAAATTGGCATGGAGGGGTGCATGGAAAGTAATATGGTGCAAGATGGAGAAATCCTAATCATATTATAACTTCTAGTTTTAACTTGGTCCAACTTATTATTTGAATTCAACTAAATCAAAACTAACACAACCCTATTAGAGATGATCTTAATCCAATTAAGAGTCTAATTAAATTAAATTAAATTAAATTAAATTTAAATTTAGTTTAATTTTAAATCAAATTAGAAATTGGGTGCATACAAGTTTTAATTAAATAGAGACATATTCTTCCTTGCAATTGGCTTATCCTATAAATTAATTGAACTTGATCCAATCAAACCTAAATCAAATCTAATTAAACTTAATCTCAATTCTTTGACTTAATCAAATTAAGCCAATGAGCAATCCGATTGCTAATCGATCCTCCTACAATATTTGTACTAGATCAAACATTAATCGTATTGATTGTTTGATTCTTAGAACGATTTTAAATTATTGATCAACTATTTGATTAGATCGAGACCTCTTATATGTATGTCCCCATATATTAGAATTTAAATCAGTAGTACAGAAATAAATTTTTATACTAATCAAAGTGATCATCTAGCAATGATATTCGATGGTCGGATAGGTCAAATATGTAAAGCAACACTCTTAGAACCCATGTGAATATAGTTTTTGTATAATTCATTTTCTTGACCTTAATGCTCATAGGATAACTCAGAGTTTAACTATTAACCCTAATTAGATCATCCATATTATATTTTAAAATACTAAATCTATCTCATAAATTATCCTAGCCAAGATTTTGCTAAATTGAAATAAAGTGTTATATTTTTTCCAAACTCTTGGAGTGATCAACCCTCTCTTGATCACTCACCAACTTGACAAGTACTTGATTATGCTAAAAAATCTTTCATCATTGAATTAGAAATTCAAATAGTCCGACACCAAAGTATAGTGAGTTGCTTGCAAGCCACCATGGTAATCTCAGATCTAAGAGACACTTATACTCATATTCCATCAAAGTAATTTTCGACAGTAGAATACTCTGTAGTTGATCACGTTCAGTGATGATGTACTCTTATATCTCATCTGTATGCCATACCAGTATCTTCACGCTCCTTAGTTAAAAGGACAATCAACTTATATGGCATACAATGATTTATACTCGATAAACGTTGTCATCTTAATTAACAATATATCATTTGGTCGTGAACGGTTGAAGGACTAATTGATATTTTTTTTTTTTATCAAAACCAAATAGTCTTAAGTACTTCATCACAACATGGAGTTCATTAGAAGATATAGACTTTGGGATGAAAAAGTCAGAATATAATTTTATTCAATTATTTATAATTATAAAATAACACAACCATCAACAAGCTAATGATTGACTTTGGGATATAATTTTTAATATCTCAATCATCTACAAGCTAGATGATTGGATTTGGGACATAATTTTCAATAGACTTAATCTTATTTAGCATGAATAGTTTTTATCTGAAGAAAATAGAGTGAACTAGGCTTAAACTACGTTCTATTGAACCAGACTTCAACTACCATATACATAATATAGAATTTTTTTATTGCAAGTCAGTGCATTAGTGGCTCTATACATGTATCTTGATTTTTCATAAGAATTACTAGAAATAGCATAAATTTTATATCCACAGTCATGTATGGATATCCTCATATAGGTGAGTCTCTCCATGGATGTATGTAGTATTACATCTCAAGAAATACCTCTCAGATATAATTCAAAAATAAACTCTTCCTAACCACTACATAGGAGCACTAATCACTATAAGGATGGGATGGAGTCTATGACTCCTGTATCAAATAAACCTCGTATGCTCTCTGACTAACTAATTAGCTTATTGTTATTATATTGAACCTTCTTCATGAAATCTGCTATCATAGAGATTGGGTTACTACTATTGGAAGGTTCATTACGGGCAAAATTCAATCCCCCTCGATGACTGTAGGACCTTAATCCTATTTAAGTATTTTATAAAGCAAACTAGAAAAGGTCCTACCCCCATAATTTCTAAAGTATACCAGAACTTATGGTATTGAAAATATCCTATAATTGTTCAACCATATCATTATAATAAAGAAAATAAATAGAAGATATTTTTTTATCATATGATGCTATTTTTCATTTCTTAAAAGATGAGATTTCAATGGAAAGATAAAAAAAGATAATATATGCATTAAAACTCTAGCATGTCCTTCTATACAATAAATCATTTAAGCCATGCAGTTTCATATAATTTCATTTGTTGATCCTTGCTCTTAAGGTTTTATAAACAAACTCAGAAAAACAAAAGAGTTTAATAAAACAATTTTGTTCAATCTACATTAATTTTCTTTTCTTTCTGGATATTAGAAAACAAAAGCATTATTAAATAGGCACTAAGGGTTGTAATATTTTTTCTAATGGTTAGCATGTGAATATTCTGGAGGAAAATCAAAACCATAACTAAGTAGGATATATGAATACCAATATATCAACACAACAAAGTAGAGAGATGAAGTTGAAAGGATTAAAAGAGTAAGAGAGATATGCAATATCTTATGAAATTTTGCTGTTCAAGTGAGAGAAATTAGATTGATTTCGTGAGCTAGCTTAGGCAATGAGAACTCCAAAATATGAAAAAATTTCATATGATCAAAAAAGTATACTATCTACTTACAGACAAACCATCAATGTACTTGGCTAGACCAAGTAGCCTGAAGAATCTGATCTAAACTAAATATGCACAAGTTTTTATATTAGACCCCAAGGCCTGTTTGGGCTCAAAACACAGGAAGCCCAAAAAATGTCACAGTCGACCCAGTCTTATAAAGTGGTGCAGAATGAAGGGGGTTGAATTACGCCTAGATTTGGCATGGGCTAGGATCTGGCTTAAGTATTTGATATCGTTGATGTTGGGCCTAGGTGCAATAGGTCAAGACATCTTGGTGTTCAATAAAGTAGAAAGGATAGGAGTAAATTATAGACATAGGTTACAAGCCTTATCCCATTAATTCAAAATTTGCTACAAAGGTTGCACTACTGTTTACCAGATTTACATTCCATTATTTACAAAGACCAGAGATTGCTTACATCAATCTTGTGACAAAAGACGCCCCCTTTTTTTTTTTTAATTTACTAATAAGAGAATTAATGTGGAGGCATATTTATTATACCAAGACTTTTTATAATTAGATTTTTGGAAAAGTTGGCAAAAGAGATGGACCTTGCAGGCCTCATGACAACTAGAAATAATGCAGACAGGAATCATAGGTGAATGGATGGCTTGATTCATGCATACTTGTGTTTGGATTTTTACTGGTGATATAAACAGTCATAATATGATGCTAGAAACAAAAGAAGCTCATGCCTTATTGAATAATATGAAATATTTATAAATGCAGGTAAAGAAGATAGGAGATATTGTTGAATATGCCTTAGATTGCTGGAACAGGGCTTTAAAAAATTTCTAATATAATATTTAAATTTTCAGATGTAATTTAAGAAGACTATTAAAAATTTTGATTATAAAATTATAAATAATTTATAGAAGATAGTAAACTAAAATTTAAAAGAATCGAAAATGTTGGATACCGTTTTAAGGCATATTCCCATCCCTTATACAGAAAAATTCGAGAAGACTACCCTAAGATACGACCGGATCCTTCACCTGTGAGCACGATCATAGAGAAAAATGATGATGACTCTTTTAGTACCTAGAAAAAGAAGAAAAAATATTGCAATAGAAAAAAAAAAGTATTGGAGAAAGCTCAGAAAGAAGAAGAAAAGAAGGCTTTTGGATGGCTTACTAGATTAGGTCCCAAGGGGGCTTTTTTATAGCCAATAAATATGATTGTTTATGATTATTTGGACTTTTATTGACCCATCAATGGTCAAAACCTTTAATAAGGAGCCCAGTGGTCAAAAAATAAAAACAAGATTAAATGCACATGACTGTTAGTAATTAGGAGTCCAACATCAAAAATTAATATCATGATAATAAAGAGATTAAAATATTTAAATATTAATTTTTTTTAGAAAAATAAGATTAAAATATTTGGAGGAGAATTTTAGAAATATTTTGAGTTTTTCTTTTTGAATTCTCTCCAATAATACTTGCCCTCGAGCGTTGTAGAATATTTTATTTTTTGACATTTTAGGATGTACTCATGTTAGATTCGTGTGAGCATCCGCTTGTATCAAGCAAAAATAAAATGGGCCGATAGACTAAAGAAAATAGAATCTCTAAAACTGTACAGAATGAGCATAAGACAGCAAAATGTGATAACACTCCTTTGGAATAGTAGCCCTAATAAAAGATCTATTGACCCACCGTTGCTTCAACTGCAGGCCAATCAGTAGCTTAATTGGCTTCTCTATTAACATGAGAAGCTTGAAAAGTGGGAAGAATAATATTGCTCCAATGCCTAATGCCCTTAAATAGTGGGTTAGAAAAATTCTGCACGTAGGAATAGAATTGATTCATGAGATAACAGGGATAGGTAACCCTCTTCTCTCGACACTTACAGAGCCTTGAAATGATGAATGGCCACATAAAGACCCTTTCAGGTTGCCAAAAGCTCAGCATAAGCTACTAAAATGAAAGATATGAGAGTACCTGCAACAACAATCATGTAGCTAGACCAATCTCTAATAACATAGCTTGTAGCTGCCTTATGATCTTGTAATAAATAGCATTATCTCGTCTCAAGGTTCGTTTACTAATATTCAACATATTAAATCCCTTCGCAAGGTCCAACATGCTTCACAAATCGAAATACACACAATCTTCACATTTCAAATACTCTCATGCAAGTTTACACTCAAAGATAGAAGTAATAAAATAAATCTCCTCCTTCTCTTCTCTATATATTTCTCTTTTTATGGAGAGAATAGCATGGAAGTTAACTACCATGAAAAAGGAGTTGTGGATGGTTTTGATAACCATCCATGTAAACTACTCATGCAGTTGTTGGACTGGTCAACCCTTCATGAGTGACCAGTGCCAACATCTCCTACTCACATATGAAGAATTGACAATGTTCAATACATTGGCAATTTTTTTTATACTTGCATGTTCATACTCGCAAATGAAACGTGTGACCTACGAGAATAATTATAAACTCATCTATGTACCTATTAGGGATACATAGCAGCTACACAGAACCAGAGTCAAATGTCACCTTATATCTTGCTATGCCTTAGATAAAAAAATTAACATTTATCAATGATCAAGTATACCAATCACATCAAGTCATACTTAATCTCAGGCATGTTTTCATATATATATATTCACAACTATGTATAATTGGTCGACCAATGAATATATATATTCTTCATATTATTTGATGTTTGTCTTTCTTTCATCCTCATACTCTTCGATTTTGTACTAATTACTTTTCTAGTCATGCTCCATAAAATTAATTATATCCATCACCATCGGAGACATGCTAAGGTAGCAAACATTAGAACATTACTTCCAAGTATAGTTGAAAGCAATAAGGGCATTATGAGGTTTACAGGCACCTCGAGAAACTCACATAGTGAAGTTATGGGATTTAAATCTTTTGTTAAAAAAACTTTACTTTTCTCTTTGGTTGTCTTGCACATGTAGTATGAAATGCATGCTATGGTGTATCCTTTTTTTCATTGGGATGCATGTCATTTCTTACACCATATAGATTCTCTTTTAGGTATCTTTCTATATATCTAAATCAAGTCCTTTAACTTTCTCATTACATCATATTTAGGACTTTGATCTAGCATATTACATCCAGGTTAACATGATAGTGGGCATATCATGTTCGATCCTTTGATTATCAAATATGGATCTCATTTTGACTATAGTCAAGGTGATACTTAGAGTTTGTACATATAAATATCTCCTTTCACAATTCTATGGTTTCATAAGATTTGTACATGTGTCTCATCTTAGTATGTCAACTTGACATTCGAGGTTGTCGCTCATGTGAGAAAGCCGACACCAGCCTGGAGACATGCTTTCATGCAACAACAACATGCAAATGTACTCATGCTAATTATTTTCATAAAATAAAATATGTTGATTCAATCTACAATCTATCGAATTACATTACATTCTATGCGAACCAAGTGATTCTATATGAGATTTATATACTTTCCTTAGTATAGCTTTTGTGAGTGGGTCTGCTAACACTAAATGCGTAGGAATGTATTGAATGACAACTTTCTTCCTTGTAACAATGTCTCTAATAAAATTATTCTTTATGTCAATATGCTTGGTCCTTTCATAATACTTTAGATCCTTGATATAGACTATTGTAGCTTGACTGTCACTATAAATAGTTATTGGATTCTCAGCATCCTTAACTATTTTCAAGCTTTATAAGAATCTTTTCAGCCATACTGCCTCTTGTACTGTAGCTGAACATGCTATAAATTCAGCCTTCATTGTTGATAAAGCAATGCAATTTTACTTCTTGCTACTTCAAGAAGTGACATCTTTATTTAGCAAGAATATGTATCCAGAGATAGATTTTCGACCATCTAGATCTCCTGCCCAATCTGCATCTGAATGTCCAACTAGTCATAGATCATTTTTTTGATAGCATAAGGAATAATTAGCAGTCCCTTTGAGGTATCTTAAGATCCTTTTCACCGCCTTCCAATGTTTTCTTCTAGGATTAGATTGATAGCGGCCGACCAAGCCTACTGCATGATAAATATCCGATCTTGTACATATCATAGCATACATTAAACTATCAATAGCACTCGAGTATGGTACTCTAGCCATTTTTTTCTTTTCTTTGGAGTCTTTAGACACATATTTAGACTTAGGCCTTCGCCTTTTGCCACGGGAGTCTTAATCAGATTGCAGTACTACATATTGAAATGCTCAAACACTTTCTTGATATAAGGCTCTTGCGAAAGAGCTAACAAATTTTTTGAATGATCTCTATAGATCTTTACACCAAAAATATATGCAACATCTCCCATATCTTTCATCTCAAAACTTGAAGCTAACCATTCTTTAATAGTTTTGAGAAACTCCTTATCATTCCCAGCTATCAATATATCATCAATGTAAAGAGATAAAATAATAAATTTATCTTTTTCATGTTTGATATATACGCAATGATCCTCATTGATTATATTGAAATCATAAGACACAATTGCCTTATAAAATCTTAAGTACCATTGTCTAGATGACTGCTTAAGATTATAAATTGATCTTTTAAGTTTATAAACTTTATCTTCCTAGCCTTCAATAATGAAATCTATAGATTGTTCCGTATAGATTTCTTTCTCCAATTCTTCATTGAAAAAAATAGTTTTAATATCCATTTGATATAACTCCAAATCTAGATTGGCTATAATAGCTAGGATCAGATGAATTGAGGTAAACCATACCACGGACGAGAAGGTTTCCTCATAGTCTTTATCCACTTATTGAGTATAACTTTTGGCCACTAGTCACACCTTATATCTCTCAATAGATCCATCAGACTTTCTTTTAATTTTGAGAACCCATTTGTTCGCAATAGCTTTACGTCCTGGAGGAAGATTAATCACGTCCCAGATTTGATTAGTCTTCATAAAGTCCATTTCTTCTACCATTGCATTTTTTCAATGTTCTCGAGCAGGAGATGATAAGGCCTCATTCACTGACCTAGATTCAGCTTCATCATATAATGCAATTATGAAAGCTTCACCTTCTATCTCAAAATGTTTATGGGAAATACTCTGATGAGAAGTTCTCCATAACTAAGAATCTTAAGAGGTCTCATTAAAATGCTTTGGACCACTCTTATTCGGATCAAGTGATTGAGATATCTCATTTTCTGTAAATTAGTGTCTTACATTTTCATCAAGATTTGGATTACACAATTCATATAATTCTTGATCCTTCTCAATTTCATATTTTCTTAAAAATTTATTTTCTAAGAAATTGACATCACGTGATTTTATTTCAGTTATTCTGCTATCAGAATGTTCACCTATAAACACATATCCTTTTGAGTGTTCTGAATATCTTATAAAGATACATTTCTTTCCTCTAGGACCTAATTTTTCAAATTTATGGAAAGAATCGTGAACATAGGCTGCCAAACCCCATGATTATAGATGAGTTAGATTGAATTTTCTACCTGTCCATAACTCATATAGAGTTGAGCTAATCAATTTCGAAGGCACTCGATTGAGTATATAAGCAGTAGTTAATAAGGCATCTCTCTAAAATGAAATAGAAAGATTTGCTTGATCCATCATAGATCTGACCATTTTCAATAATATTCTATTTCTTCTTTCGGCCACACCATTTTGTTGTGATGTTCTTGACATGATCAATTATCTTTCAATACCTTTTTCATGACATAATTCTTTAAATTATTCTGATAGATATTCTCTACCCTGATCAATCCTTAGGGTCTTAATCTTTTTATCTAATTGATTCTCTATAAGGTTGATATATCGTCTAAAGCATTCTAATGTTTCAACTTGTGAGAAATCAAGTAGACATGACCATAATGGACATAATCATCTATGAATGTGATAAAATATATACTCCCATACCTTGCCCTAACATTCATAGGACCACATATGTTAGAGTGGATCAGTTGCAGTGGAATTTCAGCTCTAATTGTTTTACCAAACAGTTTTCTGATTATTTTTTAAGCTAGACAATATTCATAAGTAGATATTTCTAATTTATCAAACGAACCTAATAGACCTTGTCGAGCCAGTCTATTCATTCTTTCAAGTCCGATATGGCCTAGTCTAGCATGCCAAACATTCGCATCCATATTTTCATAACTAGATGAAGCAATCATGGAAAAACTACCAACATGTTCATAACTATTGTAATCATAATCCAACATAAATAAACTATTTAGCAAATATCCAGAACCATAAAAAATAGTATCATAGCTAATGTTCACACATCCACCATAAAAATAAAGAACATAACCAAGTCCTAGAAGAACATTTATGGAAACTAGATTTCATCGGATATCGGGTGCATATAACACATCATGTAAGAACAAGGTATGTCCGCCATGCAATGCCAATTTGCAAGTTCCAACACCTTTTACTTCAACTTTGGCATTATTCCCTATGTAAATCTACTTTTGTTCCTATTTGGATTCATCGATATTCAACGAAGGCTTCTCGACCTCTTGGTACAAGGTCTGTTGCTTCTGAGTCTACAATCTACAAAGGATAAGAATCAGTAAGTAAAATTATACTAAAAACACATAAATCATAGTAGAAAATTTGGAAGAATGTGCTACCTTCTTCTGCTCGGATGCACTCTCGAGCAAAGTGACCCAACTTGCCACAATTGTAGCACTTCAACTTGCTTTTATCCTTTTTATTCAAAAAATGTTTTCCTTTCTTGTTCTTCTTGAACATTTTCTTCTTAGGTCCCAGGTTAAAAGCCTTTCCCTTCTTGCCCTTATTCTTGTGACCCTTATACTTAAAACCTGGAGCCCCATGCGAGCTCGACTCAGCATGAAAAAATATTTCTAGCACCTTTGGCAGCTATAAGATGCTCATCTTCCATTTCAACATGATGAGCTACATCAAAAAAGGTTTTAATACCATCATTATGGGCAAGATTTACCTTCATATGTTTCCAGCTATTAGAAAGGGATCGGATCACTGCTTGTACCTATTGCTCATCAGTCAAAACATGTCCAGCTTTCTTTAGTTTCCTAATCATATTAGACATCTTCCTTAGATGTTGCTTGATAGTATGATTAGGATGCTTCTTATAGGTGTCAAATTTGATGGTTAGTTGCCTCAGCTTGATCACCGTAGTGCTACTATAACTATTTTTCAAGTGCACCCACATATCATGGGCAATGAAAAATTGCTGGCATTCTTCGATGAGATCATCAGCCATGGAGCTTATCAGAATTCCATGAGCAGTGGAATCCTTTGCTTTCCAGATACGATAAGCTTCTTGATCTCTTCTATGCTAAGCAGTGCATCCCTCATCAGGATCAACCATGATATGGTGAATAGCTTCAAGAGTCTCTTGTTCTTCAAGTACATATTGGATTTTGGTTTGCTAGATACTATAGTTATCGCCATCTAACTTTTCCCCTTTATTAAGGTCAGCAACGATATTCTTGGAAGCCATATTAATAAATACTACATAGAGACATGTTGAATCAAGAACTAGCATGATTATAACAAAAAAAATGAGTACATTTATAAATTATGTAATAACTAACTTATTAAATTAATAATGATTGAATATATGACCCAGAGTTAAAAGTAAATAAAGTGCCCAGTCATCATCCAAATTATATCTTAAATAATTATTAATCTAATATTTATTGCATAACTTCCACTCATCCATTGTATTTAAAAAAATAAATAAATCTATAACAATAATTAATTTGATCCAACTACTATATATGTGTTAAATGAAACATATATTCATTTACAATAGAAAATTAAAAAAATGAATAAAATGTAAATACAGGAAATGTAATACATGAAATGGAAGCATCTCAATTCTACTCTTTATCCTTAAGAATCCATGGTTCACAATATGCATCAATATAGACATGTTCAGTGATCTCAAGAGCAGCTCTATTTATTGGGTGACCTCTCATTAGTCCTCCCATAGCACTATAACTACTAGGCAATACTGACAATATACAAGTCTACCTTAAATGCGTCAGTGTGTACCTATTATTGTATTCCATCCTGAACAGAAACTTAAAATCATCATAGGATATATCAGATCCATGAGTTCGAACCTTATATTGAGACCACAAATCCATCCAAAGTTCTGTCCACATCCTAGGCAAAGATTTGTGTATAGCATTCACTTTATCATGAACTCCAATTATATAAGTGTCTTCGAGTTCACGAAACATCATTTCTATATAAAGAAAGTGCATATCTATCAAGTCCTTTGGATCTTTTTTATATGCCTTAATTGGTCTCAATAATCTTCTCAAAGATCTCCTACCATGTACTCCTCTCAGGACACATCTAGTCCTCATCATCCGTGCCATGTGTATATCCTAAAATATATGAAGGATAATCACATACTTATAAACACATATATACTCAATTAAATGATAATAATGAGCCATAATTATACCACAAATTTTTCGACACATCAGAAATATTTGATAACAAATAAAAAAATGATGATTTATTTTTTTTTAAATTTTTTTATTTTTTTATAATAAATTTAGTACACAAGTAAGGAGAACCCCCATTAATCGGTAAAGAGCAAAGATCGATAAAAAAGGCTATTATAGATTTTGACAAGCTACAGTAGATTTGTCATCTTCAACCATAGGAATCCAAAGTTTCATGTTACAAAAATGTGGTCAACATGTCAGATTCATGAGAACTTAAATTCTCCCTCATACAAAGTCCATATTTAATAAATAATAGTTCGTTGGAAAGTTTGCAAATAGCACTACATGTTGAAGTTAATTAGAGATCCAAAATCATACATTATCATCAAAAAAAATTTTAAACATATGTTGATTATCAACTTTGTCTGAAACTTACTTCTACGTCCAATTTCTATATTCATATTAATTTCAAATTCTCGACGCAAAACATATATCCTCGCATGTTAGGCCACAAAATATAAATTCTATAAAGCATGTTGGATGTATTGTAACAAATTAAAAAAAAACACATATATACCAATTAATAAGCTCTGATACCAATATAATAAATAACATTACCTCATCCTAAGGTTCGTTTCACTGATATCAACATATTAAATCCCTTTGTAAGGTCTAGCATAGACCTGTCAATGGATCGGGTTCGGATCAAAATCTGAATATTCAGATCCGAACTCGATTTTAATTACTGGTACCAGACCTAGATTCGAATATCCGATGGGTCTGAACTTGAAGTACCAGACCTGGATCCTAATGGATCTCGAGTATCCGGACCCAATTCCAAGATTTGAAACTAAAATTCAAGCAGATCCAACCAGAGAAGAGGGGAGGGAGAGACTAAGAGAGGGAGAGAGGAAGGCGGTCTGACTGCTGACGAGCAGGAGAGGAGGGGAGGGAGTGGGGGGTCCGACCACTGGCGAGCGAAGAGGAGGGGAGGAAGAGACTGAGAGAGAGAGAGAGAGGGAGATTGAGAGACAGAGAGGGCGTGAGGGAGGGATTCGATCGAGCGGGAGAGGAGGGGGTCTGGTTGCCAGCGAGCAGGCGAGGATGGGAGGGAGAGACAGGGAGAGGGAAAGTGGGAGGGGGTTCAACTGCCGGCGAGCTGCGAGCGAGAAAGGGAGGAGGGAGGGAGGGGATTCGGTCACCGATGAGTGGGAGAGGAGGGGAGAGACAGAGAGAGAGGGAGAGAGGTAGGGGTCTTGCACTGGCGAGCCATGAGCGGAAGAGGAGGGGAGGGAGGGAGGGGGTTCGGCTGCCAGCGAGCAGGAGAGGAGGGGAGAGACAGAGAGAGGGAGAGTGGGAGGAGGTCCAATCGTCGCAAGCCGCAAGCGAGGTCCAGCCATCGGCGAGTCGCGAGCGGGAGAGGAGGAGATGGAGGGAGACGCTGGCGAACCACGAGCGGGAGAGAAGGAGAGGGAGGGAGGGGTCCGACCGTCGACAAGTAGGAGAGGAGAGGAGAGACAGAGAGAGGGAGGGGTCCGGCCATCGATGACCCGCTAGTGGGGTCCGACCGTCAGGGAGCCCCAAGTAGTGTTCGACCGTCGGTGAGCTGCGAGCAGGAGAGGAGGAGAGGGAGGGAGGGTGTCTGGCTGCCGACGAGCGGATGAGAGGGGAGAGATAGAGAGAGGGAGAGAGAGGATGGGTTCTCAAATCGAGTCGAAAATGAGGAAGAGAGAAAGATATTTTATTATTTTTAATATATATAAATATTATTATATTATATTATTAAAATTTTGGATCTATCGGATTTGGATATTTAATATCCAAAATCTATCCACTTATATTATTATTTATCAGGTCCGGGTAAATGGGTCTGATGCTAGTATCAGATCCGGATCCATTGGATAAATACCTACGAATTTCGGACCTGGACCCGGCCCGTTGACAGCTTTAGTCCAGCATGCTTCATAAATCAGAATACATATAATCTTCATATTTTAAATGCGCTCATGCAAGTTTACACTCAAAGATAGAAATAATAAAATAAATTTCCTCATTTTCTTCTCCGTATGTTTGTCTTCTTGTGGAGGAATGGCACGAAAGTTAACTATACCATGAAAAAGAAGTTGTGGGTGATTTTGGTAACCATCCATATAAACTATTCATACAGTTGATGGACCGGTCAACCCTTCATGGGTGACCAATGCCAACAGATCTCGTATTGAAGCATCAAAGTTTACCTTTAAAATGCTATCCAAGAAACAGTGATAGGTGTGGAAGTATATATAATGTCCTGGTGCCTTTAAAGGTGAGGTAGAATTAGCTGCCAGAGTGGAAGGGCTGAATTTGAGGTGCAACTTATGTAGGTTAATTTAACAGCTTGGCCTGATAGAGCATGGTAGAGTTCTATGATGCTTTGAGACACATGGTGTCCCTTATGGTTGCTTTGGTCATAAACAGACTATCATCAGTGAAGAACATGGGCGATAATTTTGGCCCTCCCCAAGCTGGTTGATTTACAGATATTTCTTGAATGGCTGGTGTTATGTGCTCAAACTAACCAGGTGATGTATTGTTTCTTCATTTTATTAGTAATATATGCTATCATCTTGGAGTATGTTTATCAGGTAAGGCTTGTTGATATACTCATTTTGGAAAGCATAATATAAATTTTGCTGAAGATAATTTCGAAATCTTGGAAACATCTTTTGAATTTTCCTGTATTGACTATTAATTTCCTGATAATGAATAAAGTCAAACTTAACTTACAGAAATCATTGTAGAAAAAGTATGGGGTTTGCTGCAGGTCTCACTACTTTAGGAGATGTTTGGTTGGAAAGAAATCGGAATGGGAATGGATTGGATGACTCTCGTTTCAACCATTTAGTTGGAAGAAGTTTCATTCTGATTTTGATTTCAGAGTAAAATAAAAATAGTCCAATCTATCTAAAATTCAATCCATATTCTTCTCTAAGGATTCAAATTTTCATTTTGACTCTGATTATGAATCAAGCACTTCAGAAAATTTGATCATTCCAATTTCAATTTCTATGCATTTCAATTTTTATTATGATTCCGAGATTCTGATCATAAATCAAGCGCCCCCTAAAATCTAGAGTACAGATTTCTCACTTAACATCCATCATCTGCTTTTATCCATCCCAACCCTAGAGTAACTACGGTTATATAGCGGCCCTTGGTACATTACTTGGAAGCCTGTTATGTACGTATAACATAACAGGAGACCTCCAAAACTCATAATATTATAAGAGCCAGTACCGTAAACCTTGTGCAAATGTTGAGCGAGGCGAATAAATGGACCAAGCCATGATAGAAAGGTCTAATGATAAGCTCCGTTTCTTGCTGATGATGGACCAAGATTTGTTTGGAGACGGCCTACGATTCCCTATCCCTTCTCCCTCCATGAATTGGTCTGGGCCGAGCCGGGCTTGTGCCCAGATTTGGTTGGGTCCTCATAATTTGGGTTGGTAGGACTTTTGGATTAGGTCGTTTTCCAACCCATTTAGTCTCAGAATATGATGCATATCATATTATTAACTGCTTGTATTTGACCTCCATTAAGCTATCAGCAACCGAGGACAGGAATCTGATGCTGAAATCAAAGGTGATGCATGTCGATTGCTTCCCATCTTCTCCCATCATTGTCATGGTGTATGTACGAACCCTGCAATGAGAACAGATCGTCAGAAAGTCTGGATTTATTTTCTGACAGCAATAACCAAATCAAAGTATCAAGACAATTTCGAAATTAACCTGAAAACACCTCAAAATCTGAGGCCATGCCAGTTTATCCATCTAATTAACAAACTACCGTCGAGACATTTGCTTCCACCAATTACTGCTGGAAAGATGAGTACACGGTACCGTTCAGGCTGGCATCCACTCCCAAGGGGCTGAAAAATAGAAGCTCGCTTCTGTGGACGGTACATGATCGATCGTCATGATTTGGAATAAGAAATCATAACAACATACTCTTCAAATGCAATCAAAAGACCATGCAAAAGCAAAATCTATTCTTGTTCTTCATCCTTTTTAGATCTTTTTCCTTTTTTTTCTTCCTCTTGGTGCCCATTTGGACCTATATTATTTAACATGAAGACGCCGATTCCCTGGAAACCTTGGTTTAACGGAGGAACGCATTATAATTTATTATTATTATTATTAATTTATATACTTAATCACGAGCGTACATTGCTGATGATGAGTTAAATGACACCCTTCGGCATCATCCCAAAACTTCTAACGTGCTGGAGTTACTCATATTCATAGTTTTAGTCGGGATTTGATTATAAGAATTTACAAACAACTCAGATGAATTCAAGAAATGATTTTCCAATTCAATGGTAGTACGACCAACAGTCTCCGTCAGCACTTAAAACAAAACATTTCAATGAGAATTTGCCTTCAATTCTTGCATCGCAGAAATCAAATTCAAATCACATACCTCGGAAATATGGATGGAAAAATCTTGTTCTAGTTGGAGCTGATATACAGGGAACTTCAGTCCGATTGATGCATGCTGGCTGAATCAAGATACTTTCAATGACGGTTGCCAAAGGTTCGTCAGCGTTGTTTTTTTTAAAATAATTTTTTAAAAATAAATTAACAATATATATCTTAAAAATATAATTTATTAATATTTATCTAATTTTTTTGAGAGATTATTAGTTAGTCCAAATCCATCGGCTCAGTGGAATGTATGCAAATACAAATAAAAAGACAGAAGAAAAATATGGAGGTATGCATGTATGTTTTGTCCATGTTGGTTCGTAATTGGATTAATCTATTAGCTCGTGGATCTGATCCATCAAAAATTCTCATCTTAATTGTTCTCCCATAAATAAATATATACATCCAACATGCAGGTGTAACAACACGAGTTCTTTTTCTTTTTCTTAAAAAAAAAAATCATCACCTCATCAAGAACACGGATACGTGGCCTCAAGCAACCATCAGAACAACTCATCTCCTTTTGATTTGGACGTAGGTGGTTGAAGGATAACAAGTTCCATAGGGAAAGCCAAAAGAGATTGGAGACGAAAGCTGATAGGTTGTTGTGGTCCCTTCTCCGTTTGGTACGTGAGCCTGTCCCCCTGAGAAGCCCCAGTCCAAGTGGAGATACCCCTTCTCCGCGGTGGGATACGGTTCACGGTATCTAGATGACGTAGCAGATTCTGGACCTTACCTTTTCTTTGGATGAGACGTAGTACTAGGCTCTCAATCTAGATAAACTTAAAATAATGCTGTTAAATTTGTGTGTCACGAATGGATTCTATCGGATTCTATAAATGAAAGAAAGAAGATATTTTTAATGGATCCAAAGTTTTGGCATATTGGAAGACGATACGACTACATTGATTGATAAAATATACAACTTGTTGCTCGTTCTTTTTTCCATGGAAAGTGAGAGCCCATCACCACTACCTGTGCCTATCATGCATGCTTCATGCCTGACACAGAGTTACATCACATTAATTAAATATATTTTTATAAGAAACTATTATTGAGACGATAATACGATCATGCCTCACCTTATCAAACCCAGGTTGAAATGAAGTAGCAATTCTATATATATTTCAGAAAAATTCTGCAACCCCATAATTTCTATGATTGTTCTAGTTTTCCTTTATTGGACCCACCTTACTCTTTTATTTTTTTTGATGAAAAAGTGTACATAATACTTTTTCAAATTAATCCTCGAATATTTTTATCAATTGCTTTCTTTTCCTATTATAAAAATATAATCTCCTAATACAACTTTTCTCCCTTTCTCAAATGCTTCCAGAGTCGAACTTCTAGGAAACATCAGGTTTGGTTATATATGGTTGATATTATAGAGTAAAAAATTTCCTTTAAATTTGAATATATTATTCTGAGATATGGGAGCATATGAGTTCTTTGAACTTTCTGATATATGTTTCATAATTGGTAGTTTTTATATTTTTTAAAGATTTACAAAAGACAAAATTGTAAAATGACATGGGGTTATGAAATAAAGAAATTAATAGAACCATATGCAATTTTTGCATGAGGTTTAATTTATTCTTATACTTGTTCTTCATGTGAAAAGAGAAGCTAGCTGGTCAAATATTCATTTTCTGCATGTCGGCAAATAATGAAAATGAAAGATTAATAGATGCTTTAAAGATGTTATCCAAAGGATAAGAGAACCTGGGACGATATCCGTGGTATAGCATATGCTAAAAGCCTAAAATTGTTATTTGGAATTGTTAAGGATAAGGTCTGCATGGCTAAAATAATTATTAAATTTTTCTGTAACATATTTTCTATAATTTGGAAGCTCTAGTAATTCATAATTATCATGACACAACATCAAGATGAGATAGAATGGCATTATTAGACATGTTTTAGAGAGGCATATATATATATATATATATATATATATATATATATATATATATATATATATATATATATGCATGGCTAGATAATTTTTAGTCAATTTAATACAAAATTGATATTTTTATTTTTTTAAATAAAATTTTAAAAAAATTAATCTCAGGTACCACTAGTTCAATACAAAATTAATATTTTTATCCTGATAATTGACCAATCTATGGATTTGCTGGATATTTTAAGAAGAGTTCCTTACGTACAAACAACGGCATTCAAATGACCCGATTTTTCGTCTGCTAGCCCATAATTTTTGTCTTGGACGCTGACCCGAGAGAGGCGTGGCCATGCAAGGGTCCACGCAAATACGGTTTAACTTCAACTCATCGAATGAATCTCCACCGTCCAAAAGTTGCACCCCAGGATTACAGAAGATCACAACCGTCGAAACGGTGGATTCTTTTGGATCCCGTAACGGTGCAAAAGATCGGCGAGTCGGAGAAGGAAGCTCCGAGACGGGAGGTGTGCAGGTGGGGTCCACGGACACGACACAATGAATGGGATCTTTTGTTATATTGTCTTTAACAAGACCCCACACCATTACGGCAGCCACAGGAAGCGTGCCACGTAGGCTCCGGCGACGGAGGCGGCAAGATTCCAGCTTCCAATCCAGCTGGGAATATTGGGAAAGGTTATTGTTTGGAATCATGGCCAGGTAAGTGGGTCATTAAGGCAGGTGAATGGTCGAAAGCACGTGTGCACCCCTACGACGAGGTTGTGCGCATAAAAAATATCTATGTGGGTACCGTTTCAAAGGTCCAAGCTGCCATGTGGAACCATCTGATTTGCGATCAAATACGGGATTTCGCCCCATCATCAACAAAAGTCATATATTTGGAGGACGGATCCAAAATCTAGAACAAACCACAATTAAATCAAATAATAAAAAAAATAATAAATAAATAAATTTATTTATAAAAAAATAAAGATCATTACATTGAAGATAAAAACGTCACAATCTTTCACTTTCATTTGGAGTATAATTCTTGTATATTAAGTATAACAGCCAACTTAGATTAGCACTAAAAAAATAAACTATTTCAATTAAAATTAGTATAGGAAACTAGAAAAAAAAATATTAATAAAATTCTAGTATAAGCATGACAAACGTCTGACTCCCAGTACTTCCCTCCATATTACGAAGTCCATGCCAACAAAATTAAACTGATTGATGCCATGAAATATCACAATAACTATTGCCAATATTACTGTAATAACAACAACCTGATGAATAAATAATTAAACAATATAGCTTTTTTATTGATTCGAACGATAACTCCATTAGTTTATCCCTTTTGATGTATATCTTGAAGTTAGGGATGTTTTTCAATAGTTATGTTAATTATTATATGCATATCATTGCATTATGCATATTAGTGTACTTACATGGAGGATTCCTTATTGAGCTAGTTAGCTAATATTATTTTCTTAATTATCTTTTTAGAATTGCAATGTGTGAGATTCGACCAAGTTGGTCCACTAATAAAAGATGGAGGATGAATAAAAGACTTCTGATGCCACTAGATGAGCAAATAAAATTATATTTAAAGTGTTTGAGTTATTTAATAATATTGAAGTTTATATGGCCTTATTTTGAAATGTTAAATTATATTGTAAGTGTTAATTATTTGCAATGGGCTTTTCATGTTTCGTACGGTTATACTAGCTTGAGTGGTGGATCTAGAGCATGATAGAAGCGTGATTATGGATAGAGCAAAATGGAAATGATAATTATTATTAAATTTAATTTATGCTAATTAAAAAATAATAGATAAGTTACTTGAAACTACTAGTATATAATTTCATAATTACATTAATTTTAGTATTATTTGCTAATTTCTTTTTTCATATTATTTATATTAGGATTTATGAGGGTATTCTTATTGAGTTGTTAATTTGTAGTATTCTATCATTTCTTTCTTTCTTTTTATTTTTTATTTTTATAGCCATAGAGATGCTTAGTACTCAATTATAGTTTTGGATCATTAGTGAAAGAAGAAATAGTTAGAGCATCATTGATGCTAGTCAAATAATTAAAATTTGTAATTGGATAATTTTTGTTACTAATTGTTTTATCTTGTTTTCAAATGAGAGTCATGGTCCAGTAACTTTATATTCAATCTATAGGCCTTATATGTTCTCTCAAGTATTGTCCTAAGAAATATACATACATATCACATGCTCGGCTAGAGTTAGAGATTTGGGATGTGATGTTGTTATATGAAAATGGATCAAGGAATCTGACATCTTCTTCAATGGGATCCCTTTTTCTTCATGCGACATCACTTTCTACATTTGTGCATCCTATAATAATCCCAATGGTATTTCCGATCATGAAAATCCCATGCCATGTATACATGTAAGATTTTGGCTCTAATACGACATGTTAATTAACCAATTGATGGCAAAAGCTTGAGCTCTTTGGGCTGTGAGCTCGTGGCATGCTATAGTACGCATCGGACTTCTCTTACTATTATGGAATGCTAGATCATCATGGCATAGAGTGACTATCATGAAATATGCTATGGCATGAGATTGCTATTATGGTGGGATGGCTATAATGGAATATGGTAATGGCATGGGATAGCTTTATGAAGAAATTTCAGATGCTGGACCTCATTTGTTTCTCCAAATATCATGATTTCTTTCCATCTTGGTATAAGAATCATCGCTCTATAATACATCCCATCAACCATGGAATTGTGATCATGATGTATGACTAAATATGCACATCAATAAAAGTTCAGGTAAGAACCTCTCCTCCAAAACTTAATATTTTTAACCGCTATAATAGAAATTGGAACACAAAACACACCTTTTTACTGAGATGACGTAACAGAAAATGTTTAAAAACCAAACGCAAATACTCGTATTAATTCATGCCTGCGACCGTCGAGGATGGATTTAACCCCCGCATATGCATTCCTATGCGTGCCTTTGGAAGGAGCCTCATGATGCCCTCTTGACCATTGAAGCTACTGACTCCCAGCCACACTCCACCCCGCTTCCGGACGGCTTTGGTTTTATTGGCTCACATCCCTCCACCTCGATCTCCCCCTTTATAGTGTAACAATAGAATTTTATAATTCTATTTTTATTAATTATTATAATATATTATATTATTATAATTATATTTTTTTATAATTTTATAATTTTATTTTTATTAATTATATTATATTATTATAATATATTTTTAATTTTTATATAAAAATTATTGATTAAAACTATCACATCACATATATCTTGCATCATTTAATAGCAAGCTACTATATTACCTAAAAAATTTAATTTTTTTCATAAAAATTATAAACCGATCAATTATAATTAATAATAAATTTTTTTATCTAAAATTTTTAATTAAACTTAGATAATAGTATATCTTTTTTCAGCAGCAGTAGTTTGTTAATAAATAGCATAAAATATATTTATAAAATCGTTATAATTAATAATTTTTTTCTATATGCATATAAAATTAATCGGCAGAAATACGCCACCACTTCAAAAGTGCATAAAAAGGCGGTCCATTGCCATTGTATTAAAAAAAAAAAAAAAAAAAACGCCATTCCTGTGATATTCCTATTATTTTTATTGTCGTCGTCGTCGTCATTATTATTATTATTTATTAATTAATAAACCCCCCGCCACCTCTATATAAGCGGAGGTGCCATCCCTCTACGGAAGAAGGAGAAAGCTCCTCAACATTTTTCCACTCAACGGTCCCAGTCCCAGCGCCATGGGTCCCAATACCTCCACCGCGACCGCCGTCGTCCTCCTCCTCCTGGCCCTGGCCTCCGCCGCCACCGCCGCCGGCGACTCGGGCATGTCCATCCTCGGCTACGGGGAGAGGAGCGAGGAGGAGGTGCGCCGCCTCTACCAGGCCTGGAAGGCGCGGCACAGCCGCTCCAATAACGCACTCGACGAGGACGAGCGGCGCTTCGAGATCTTCCGCGAAAACCTCCGCTTCATCGACCAGCACAACGCCGCCGCTGACGCCGGCGTGTACTCCTTCCGCCTCGGCCTGAACCGTTTCGCCGACCTCACCAACGAGGAGTACCGCTCCACCTACCTAGGCGTCCGGACCGCTGGCTCCCGCCGCCGCCGGAGCTCCGCCGCGGGGAGCGACCGGTACAGGTACCTCTCCAGCGATGATCTGCCGGATTCCATCGATTGGAGGGAGAAGGGCGCGGTCGCGGAGGTCAAAGACCAAGGCAGTTGCGGTCAGTATCTTCTTTCCTTTTTCTTGTTCCGGCAACGTTATTACTATTTTGCCCTCGCAGTTGTCTGTTTAATGGAGCTAGATCCTTGTTCCTCTATTGGAGGGTGTTTCGGCCTTTTAGTTCACCGGAAAAATCTCTCCGGCAGTTGCTTCCAATCAGACCCGAGCTGACTCACTCATGTTTATGGATCTACCAATCTATTTGATTTTCTGTTGGTTGATGAAAGAAGTAAAATTATTGTGCACGAGTGAAAGAAGTGAAGGAGAGATTTTTGTGTCGTGCTCTGGTGTTACAGGGAGCTGCTGGGCGTTCTCGACGGTTGCGGCGGTGGAGGGGATCAACCAGATCGTGACCGGCGATCTGATATCGCTGTCGGAGCAGGAGCTGGTGGACTGTGACACCTTCTACAACGAGGGCTGCAATGGGGGTCTCATGGATTATGCGTTCGAGTTCATCATCAACAACGGAGGGATTGATACTGAGAAGGACTATCCTTACACCGGCCGTGATGGTCGATGCGACCAGTACAGGGTAATTAACTTGCTGATTCATCTTCTCGCTCCTCTGTTATTCCCTTCTTGGTGATAATTTTGATGGTGGTATTTTTTGTGGTGCTGCAGAAGAACGCACATGTTGTTTCCATTGATTCATATGAGGATGTTCCGATAAATGATGAGAAGGCTCTGCAGAAAGCAGTAGCAAACCAACCTGTTAGTGTTGCTATTGAAGGTAGTAGCGTGGCATTTCAATTTTATGAATCGGTAAGGTTCTATACGTGAGACATAATGATAGGTTGTTGGGTTTCAATAATTTAATTATTATGTCATATATTTAGACCGAAGCGATGATTTAATTGTTAATTGTGGCCCTTATGTATGAATTTGTGGCATAGGCCATCCATCATTATCCTAGAGAAGCAGTCGTTATGGTGATTGCAATTATAATTTGGAGTAATGGATGTGGCTTCTAAGTGTAATCAACTTTCAGCCGAAATCTTTCTGGAAATCTCAACTTAGCTTGTTTCGTGGGATCGGATGCTTGTTAGATTAACCGTATGAAAAATTTTGCAGAATGAAAAGGCTTTCCACCCTATATTACATCCTGCACATCCTTGAAATATAAGCATGATAGGAATCTTCTTTACCTTTTTGTCTTTAAATGGGGCAAGTATCTTCTCTGGGATTTGGGATGTCGGTCGGTCCATGCCTTGCTGGTTGTTTATGTCATGGTTGTAGATTTCAGTCGCCATGTTTTACCCCTGCTATCTGTCCATAAGATTGCTAACCACTTGTGATCAATATTACTGGTTTACGAGTTGTTAGTGATATAATTTTATAGAGGATCGTGGAACAAAAAAATTCTTGTACATGAAAGCCCTAATCATGTTAAAGTTCCACTAGATCTAAAGCTTTGATAACTGATATATTCATTAATAATTTTTTTTAAGATGAGAATTGAGGTATAAATGCCTAATTATCATGTAACTAAGTATATTAGAATGGGTTCGTTCCTTCTTCTGAAAAAGTATAATGGTGGTTAGGTTGATAGGAGCATGCTGCCCAATTGTGGTGGGTGATGCTTCATTCAGTTTTTGCTTTATGTTCTACGAAATTCAGAATTAACATCAGAAGGAGTTTATGTTGCAGTCATGGAGTATATGGTTTGGTCGAGGGATTGCTCTCGAAGCTATTCCTTATATTGAAATGTGTAATATGGACTTTCAAGACACTGTGATAGCTTTCGTTTGTTCTGGTGTGTGGTGTTGTGAGTTGCAAACTGTGGCCACAGCTATTGGGCTGTTGTTCAATGGTCATATGTGGCTGCTTTATTCTGCCCCGGCGCGCATTGTAGTCGCATAGCATCTTCGACCTTCCGAAAGTCCAGCATCATCCCTGTCCTCGAGCTTTTCCCTGTTGACCAAGTTTTTTTCGTCAGCAAACACAGATTACTCTGCCTGGGTGCTTCTTGTCAGTTTATGTGTTGCTTGTGAGTGCAACTTTGACATATCTATCATTAATTGAGTCATTGTTAATGAACTGCTACATTGACAAGCTCATATTGTCAATTACTGAATCACAGCACCTTGATATAGACTGATTGTACAATTATTTTGTACACTTTATAGATCATATTTATTAGTATATTGCCATTCAAAGGCATCCATAATTAAACCAAGTTATGAAAAGTTGGAGTTTGTAGAGCCATTTTACTCTCGATAACATGTATTTTATAGCTTCAAAAAATTGGACATGCTGCCCATCTTATCACCACTTGCATGGATGTCCTACATTTTTTTTTTTTTGTTCCAATAATACTGATCATCTAATTATATAAAAGAAAACTAGATTATTGAATGTATGATCCTCCGATTGTGTGGTTGTTCGTGGCTTAAACATATTTACCATAATCATTTATTTATTTTTCCTTTGAACTCAGGGAATATTCACTGGATATTGTGGTACTGCGCTGGACCATGGTGTAACTGCAGTAGGCTATGGCAGCGAGAATGGCAAGGACTACTGGATTGTGAAGAATTCATGGGGCTCAGAATGGGGAGAGTCTGGGTACGTTAGGATGGAGCGCGATATCAATGCAGCCAGCGGCAAGTGCGGTATTGCAATGGAGGCATCATATCCCATAAAGAAGGGCCAGAACCCACCCAATCCTGGTCCATCACCTCCTTCCCCTGTCAAGCCCCCGACTGTTTGTGATAACTACTATTCCTGTCCGGAGAGCACGACATGCTGCTGTGTCTTTGACTTCGGCAACTACTGCTTTGCATGGGGATGCTGTCCGCTAGAGGGTGCGACCTGCTGTGAAGACCACTACAGCTGCTGCCCCCATGACTACCCCATCTGCAATGTTCGGGCTGGAACTTGCCTAGTGGTAACTCCCTAACTTTGGAAGACAACTTTTAATGCTTATTAGTCATTAGGCATTACGGTATGAATTCAAATCCTCGTTGGCAGAGTGAAATTCCAAAATCCCTTTCTGATATTTTGGATGGTTTCTCGGCCAAATCATCCGAGGCCTGATCACGGTCAGGCTGAGTAGCAATTGGTGGTTTGGAAAAGAGAGCTAAATAGATCAAAGCTTCTCATTTTCATTTTTCTAGCATCAATTCCATATTTTCCTCTTGGTCGACGGCCGCTGCTAGGACTTGTCTGCTCGTAGTTTAATTTTTCGGGTAACCAACCAAAGGACTTTTGATCCTTCACCTACAATATCTACATTCTTTTTTGAGAAATTACAATGTATCGACCCTATTTTGCATACCTGATTCCTTTTTTCTTACCGTCCTGGATGTGAGTCCATTTCTTGAGGTAACCTTCTGTACGCTTACTCTTGTTTTTTCTATGTCATTTGGTTTGACAAACAGAGCAAGAACAATCCACTGGGAGTGAAGGCTATGAAACGCACGCCTGCGATGCCGTATTGGGCTCACTCTGGCGCTCAGGGCAAGAGCAGTGCTTGAGAAGTGCATTGGTTTATGGCGCAGTTAGTATGGAAGTGATGGAATTAATTCTCGACACTCTTGTGCTCGCTATGGATCAAAGGTAGCTGTTTCCAAACTATTTTATGATGATTAAAAGCTTTTGTACATATATCTAAGTGTCCGTTGTCAGATTAATTAAAGGAGATTTGAGAACTAAATTAGTTATGACACCTATATGTCGGTTGCATTGTAAAATCTAGGATCAGGCACATGGAATGCAAGCATGAATTTGTCTTGAAGAAACTTTATAGGTAGATGTTGCTTTGGGCTGCGCACATGCAAGAGAGAGTGTGATCACTATTTTATTCATCTATTTTGGGATGTTTCATGCTGGAAGTCCCAGGAAAATCCAGTAGCATTTCAGATTACTTGGGAAGAGAGTAGACAACTCTAGACACTGTCACTTGTAACTCTAAAATGATCTCTTCTGTTGCCATCCTACCTACAGCCCTTTCAGACACCAACTTATAGCATTTGGTATTCCTTTCAAGGTACAGCTACAGATGTATGGTGATATCAGATACGTCTTTGTGCATAAAACAAACAAAAACCGTGAAAGTGATAATTATGATATAATTGAACTAGAACTGGCAGTGAGAGCTACATGGTGAAAACCAATCGTTTAGTGCCATTAAATACCATGGTACTCCCTGCACATTTCGCAGATGCAAACCATCACATCATTATTGGACAATAATTTCTGAATAAGGACAACCGGGAGGGACCTCGACGCCTTGATGCTTATCTTCTTTGCACTTTCTTTCCAGAAACATGATTTATCTTATCTTTATGGAAAAGAGAGTATAAAAACAAGAAATCTTTAGTCCAAAGATGGACAAGGAAAAAAAAATAAGAGCAGTAAATCAAAAGAAAGAAAGACAGAAAGAAAAGAAAAGAAAGCCCAATTGGTAGATGATCCAATATAACAATCAAACAAAGAAAACTAGGTAGACAAAGCTAAAACTAAGGCTTGCTAAAGCATTTCAAATTAGTAATATCAGCAACCGTGTTGGGCTTCCAATCGCTAGGATCCAAGAAAATGAAATACCTCCAAACTAATCTAGTCAGCATACTATTATTAAAGATCAGCTGGGAAGTTTTTGTCTTTCCCAGCAGAAGGGTCATAATCCATCAGTTTGCCATCCCCTGTTCAACAGAATCGACGTATTTGAGTGGGAAAAAAATGGCACGTTGCTTCTGTCGTAGCAGAAATTAGCACTCACATATTTGGTTCGGAGAAAGCGGTCGCTAAACCGTCGGGCTTCAGCCATGCCGCTGAAGCTAAATCAGGGAGGTGCACGCTTTCACTTTCCATTCTAATTAGTCAGAACTGGATTACAGAACAATAACCAAAAAGAGTACTTTGATAGCTCTCACAGTCTTGGCAAAGCAAAACAACGAATTCCAACATTAACAAGTTTAAAGTAAAACTAAGGTTGCAGAAGTTACATCACCCCTGTTCATCAATTAAATTTAATATTAAATAAATTTAATAAACTAAATATATTATTTATTTTAATATATATTATAAATATAAATTTATTATGATAATAATAAATATTATTGTAATATCAAATAAATTTTACATCATTATCTTATTATTGGAATTATTTTTTGGTAAAATATAATATCTATTATTATAATGCTAATAATATACATATTATTTTGGTCACAATATACTTAGTTAATTATTATGATTTTCATATCATAGTAATTTTTATTATAATTTATATTTAATATAATACTGATTATAGTTATATTATAATATCTATTATATATTTAGTCATTATAATAAATGTAGCATATCGTAAATAAATATATGATTATAATAACATATCTAACTATCATAATATCAAATTATGTTATAATGATTTAATTATTACAGTAATAATTATTATAATTATAGAATAATACAATTTTTATATTATAGTTATAAGAATAATATGAAAATTATTTATTATAAGAGAACAAGTGAAAAATAATTTAGTATTTCCAAAGAAATAAGCTTTACCATACCATTTGCAAGATTAGCATATCTTTTTCGTCATCATACAATCAAATAGTTATAATTGTAATTGCCGTTATCAATTACACAACCAATTAGAAATAATTTTTATTGCCATTCTTCTAACCACGGCCTGTATTTAATCATTGGATGTAATTAAGTTGCAGGTAAATATACAGTCCCTTATAATCCTATCTTTCCGTATGCTTATAAAGTTCCTTTATGATAATTAATTGATCTAAATTCATTTCTCTTTCTCTGCAACTTGAGCAACAAGTAACTGAAACACTGATAGAAAGTATCAGTAAAGTATTGTTTTCCAATTTAGAGCATCAATAAAAATAATCAGCAAAATTTCTTATCAGTTCAAAACACAAATAGGTATAAAATCTCAGTGCGTCTATCTAGCAACTTCTACCAGGAATCTGCTTCCACATGCAAAGACTTCAGAATCAAATACTTTTTTCATTTTTTCCGCAGTTTTGAACGTTTATATTGGCATATACACGAATCCCAAGCCACGCAAAACCAATAGAAAGGCAGAGAAATCTCATCCCAAGCGCCATTCCTGACCAGATGAGAAACCCTGTTGACAAGCCCATAAACTGTTGCCCGAGCGCAGTCTCTTTATAAAAGAAAAAGAAAAAATCCCGAAAAGTCCATGTAATACAGCTTTTATTTTGGGGGGTGTAAGAGTGGGAAAAAAAAAAGCTGTAGAAAAAGCTCTAATTAATGCAGTTTTGAAGATCCAAACAAACTCCGGAAAAGTCGCAATTGACCGCTTTACCTTTAAAAAGCTTGCTCTTCCTTGCAAGACAAGAATGGCCCTGTTCAGATCTTTTTTTGAACAGATCATAAGCCCATCGCAAGAAAATAATTAGTAAAATTAGCAAATCTCCAACTCTTTACCCATGGTAATATCAATAGTATATCTACAGTAGTAATAATCAGTAATATCCAACTCTTTACCTGCAGTAATATTGGTATTGAAAGTGGCCTGCATGCTCTTCCCCTTCAAGAGCTTGGTCTGTAATAACCATAGACACTATAAAACGTCTGAGCAAGAGTGAGCACCAGAAGAACCACAGCAGCAATGAGGGAAATAACAGCCCATGGATTGCTGAAGTACTTATGCTTCAAGCTGGCTCTCCAAGTATTCCACTTCTGGTTATAATACCTGTTCACCTGCTCCGACAACCGGGACAAATAACTGTCGTTGATGTCGAACACCACCTCCTGGCACAATTTATTGAACAAGTCGGCGACCTCGTCGTCGTTCCCCAGCCAATGCTCGATGATGCCGCGGTAGTGCAGGTACCTCACATCCTCCTCGGAATTTATAAGATTGTCCATAAAGATCACGTAGGAGGTAATGTCATTGCTGCAATCCACGTGACACTGCTCGAAGGCTATCAGATTCAGGAACAAAGATTTGGTGCCGTCGTGGATCAGTAGGCGTGGGATTTTGAGCACCCCGTTCTTGAATTCGATGTCCCAGAAGCGGTCGGTCCTCCGCTTCCGGAATTTGATGCCGGCGTCGCGGAGCTCGGTGACGCAGTGGACCAGCTGTTGGCGGCGGCGGTCGCAGACGCGGCCGTGGTGCGACCACCGGTGGAGACAGACGCGGGGCGCTGGGCGCGGACCGGTGCGGAGGAGGCTGCGGCGGAAGACGTCGAGGCAGTGGAGGCCGCCTTCGGCGAAGGGATCGAAGGCGGCGGCGGAGGACTCGAGCTTGGTGCGGTCGGTCTTGTTGATCTGCTGGTCGGTGGGCTTGAGGGGGTCGAAGAATTGGATGGCGAGCCGGGCGACGAGGCCGGAGCTTTGCTCCGAGAGGCCGAGCTGGAGGGCGAGGAGGCGGTCGAGGACGAAGAGGGGGATCTGGTTCTCGAGCATGATCATGTCGCGCTGGATGGAGTGCATGGTGCCGCGGACGGCGAAGACGGGGTCGCAGCGGGAGTAGCCGAGGTTCCTGAAGCCCTCGCCGGCGGCGCCGTGGAAGAGCTCGAGCATGAAGATGCCGTCGAGGACCAAGGCCTCGACGAATTCGTTGCTGGAGAGGTGGATCTGGCCTTCGTAACAGGAGCGGGCTCTGTCTTCGAGGGATGTGATGGTGTGGAGGTAGAGGTTGATGTCGTGGCCGGTGCGCTTGAGGACGTGGTGGAGGGCGCGCCACTTGTGGCGTTCCATGTCGTGGAGGCGGGCGCGGTGGTAGGGGCCGATGGAGACGAGATGGGGGACGTAGGCCTTCTCGTCGCCCTCGCGGAGGGACCTGGGGACGTGGTAGATGGAGAGCTTGGCCCAGGGGGTGAGGCACTCCAGTTGCCGGGCTTGGTTGAGCTTGTCCCTGATGGAGATCACCCATGGGGAGTCTTGAGGAGGAGGAGGGGGGTTTCGGGGAGGGGCGGGGTCGCCCTGGGTGAGGAGGGGAGGGGGCTTTCTGCTGGGGGTGCCGGGGGTGGAGGGCAGGGATCTGGGGCAGTTGGCGTCCACGGTTTCTTTGAGCTTGAGGGTGATGAGGTACCAGCTCAGGAGTTCTTTGTTGAAGACGGCTACCATTTTTCAGTTCTCACACACGCTTCTGGTCTTCGTTTGGCGGTTTGCTAGCAGTTCGGTGAGAGCTAGTTTTCCTTGGATGCTCTTGGGGTGGAGGAACGAGAGGAGTAGATCAGAAGTATCATGAGAAGAGATGGATGCCGGGGTCGCATTTCATGATGAGTTTAGCCAGGTGGGAGGGCGGTTCCAGCCTAACTTGGAATATTCTGTTTGCTCCAATGCCCGCGTGAATGGTACCTTGTGATCCTACCCACCGGTCGACCCATTTTAAAATTTAAAATTAATATAAATAAATTTGAGTCCATCTAAATTTATTTATTAAATATATTATGCTAAAATTTATATCTTTTATCTATTTAATTCATTTTGCTCTGCAAGCATTATTTATATCTTTTAATTCTATATAAATACTTAAGACCTATATAATTATAGTTGATATGAAACTAAATATATATTTAAATATATCTAAATTCTTGCATATTCTTTTTATTAAATCTCTAACATCCTTGCCAGCTAAAATCCTACGTTCAATCAAAGCTCATCACAAATACTAAAAATCTAAGATCTATGTTCAGATATCTCTGGTTCACATGGGTCATACAATGAATTCATTCTAATATTATTTATAATAATTTAGAATCTTATATAAAAATATTAATTATAAAATATTATTTGAATTTTTTAATATTATCTAAATATCCAAGATCTATCTAAAATATAGCTGATGTAGAATTATTTGCTTGCTTTTCATTTATCGATAAAATCAATACCAATATGCACATATTTTAAGTCTTCAAAAGACACTTTTTTAAAATAGGATAGCAGTATTTAATGTGAGTGAGATCCATTTTAGTTTTGTGAAAATACTTTAGAACAAGTATGGTTAAAAAAATTAGAATAAATTATGTTCATGATTACTAAACTAAGTTGGATTGTTTTAAATAGTCCTTAAACTATAAAAAGCTAAAGTTTGATCCTTAAACTATCTGAACTGATTTAATATTACCTTCGATCAGTAACAATTTTGATGGTTTTCTCTCATCAAAAATCTAATGTGGCAACTTTTGATGCTTATATCGGGTATCCTTTGCTTGTACGGTTCAACAGGCATTGACATGGCTTAAAATATTTTGAGCCACATCATCTTCTTCTTTTCTAAATGCCAAAATTTCTAATTTCTTATTTTTCCAAATCTTCATCTTCTTCTCTAAATCTCTCATCTTCCATCTCTCTTCTTCTCATCCCCAAAATTTCAACAAAAAAAATAAGAGAAAGAAGAAAATCTATTTCCTCCATGGCTCTGTTCTCCTTCTTCCTCACAACTTTTTTTTTTAATTTTTTAGTACTCTATCTCATTGAACTCTCCCTACCCACATCTTTTCAAATCTCTCATCTCCCATATCTTCTTTTTCTCATCTCCAAAATTCTAATAGAAAAAGAAGAAAAAGAGAAGAACTCCCTTCCCTTTGTTGTGGTATCAACTTGCTTTGATACCACCATCTCAAGATTTGGTATTCTTTTATTGCTAGTAGGAAGAAAGAAGAAATAGAATAGAAAATACAATCATGGATTAGTCCAAGTACTAGCTCCATGGGATATGCAAGCTTCACTATGAAAGAGAAAATCAAGTACAAGAGAAGAACATCCATTCTCTACTCGTTGTATACAAATTTCTCACAACTAAAAGCTATCCTTACAAAATGTCTATCAAAAATTTTCAAAAAGACCCTCTCATAGGCCTACTAGTATCAGGATTCTTGACATCCCTGAATGCTTCTCGTGAGAGCCGCTACATTATGCCTTATGGCCACTCACATGGCCGTTGCTTTACTCTACCTGACACTCTGCTCTGCCTCGATGCTTTACTTGTGTCTGCTTTGCAAGCTGCACATATTTGGCGCTCTACCGAGCTCCTTTCAGTGGCTGTTAGAGCCTCTCTATGCTCCTATGCTTCTCTCCACAATATTACAGCCTTTAAATAGACTGAGAATCATTTTCTCAGCTGTTAACGAGAGTCATAATAGGACTTTATCTCTTAATATAAGTTGAACAGACCTCTGACCGCATCCACAGTCATCTAGATTTTCACCGCAAGCATTAGAACTATTGGATCGTGCACAAACATGCGTAAATGTCGTGAATAGATCACCAAGAAACTTGTGAACCGTGTAACTCTATTTGTGGACCGCTCGATCTAGGTGAGACTCAACAAATCTCCCGCGCGTGCCTACTGCGGATGCCTACTTGAGCCTGGGCTGCGCTAGCGTGCACGATGCATGACCCTCGGCTTGGGCTTAGGCCACGCACAAGTGCATGCCTGCATGCGCTCGTGCGTGTCCACACATTGTGTGCCGCACTAGGGCCCAGCACACCTATGCATGGCTAGCCCACATATCCATGCACTCCTAAGCTGGCCCCACGAGCCTACGTGCCTGGGCTACTCCTTTAGCAAGTCTGCTAGCTATGGCCCCACTTCAGTGATTCATCCGATAGCTTCGCGTGCTTCCTCACGCATATCTTCACCATTTGGACTTCGATTGAGATGTTCTCTCTATTCGTCATCGTAGACCTCGCTGTGTGCTTCTTGCAGATCAAATTCGAAGCATCAAATCCTAATATCCTTCATGATCCTATCCTCCTTGTTTACTTGGTTCTTCTCTTGCACTTATCTCTCATTATCTTCTCTCAATGTCTCCCATTGAGTTGATGTTGGTTTCATCGTCTTCTTCGCCCATTTGAAATTCTCTTTCTTTTATATCCCCATCCTCCTCAAATAAAAGAGATCGGAGGAAGAAGTTGAAAAAAAAATATGATGAAAAAAAAAGAAATAATATCACATAAATACCATATCAATATTTTTTTTAAAAAAATTTAATATATATAAATGCCGTATAAGCATCGGATATTACCACATCACATTTTCAATGAGAAAAAATTATCGAAATAGTATCTGAGGATAACATTAAATGAATTCAGATGGTTAAAGAATTAAATTTTAGTTTTTTATAATTTATTTTTTAAAAATAATTTATTTTAAAAATTAAAAATATAATTTATCTAAAAAAATAATATTTTATGCCACATGTTATTAAAAAAGAAAGACTGATGCATGATATTAAGCATCAGGTGTATGCACAGTAAAAGCTTTTTATTTTTTAAAATATTTTTCTGTACCATAGTTAGGGACCAAAGCAACAGTTAATTATTTTTTTTTAAAAACAATATTTGGTTCTAAGATCCATGTTAGCGCGTCAGCAAACTGTTTTATTTATGGTACGCTCTTGTCCCACAGCCCAGCAGGTCGCGTGCTGCTGCCTGGGTTATCATTACACAAACACAGAGGCCATATAAATGAGAAATCATATTCTATGCATAGCTGATCTACCAGCTCAGCTATAGACTGAACCAATTGCAGCATACCATATGTCAACAAATCTTGAAAAAAACAGACAAATCCTAACTCGCCAAAGTTGTGGGATGGGACGGCACCGTCGCAAAAAAAAAAAAAGCCATGGTTCTGGAACTAAGCCTCGGGGAAGTGGAGACGATAAGCCAAAGCACTGATGGCAATGACGAGCGCGTCGACCTCAATGGCCGTGGCGAAAAAGTATACGCGGAAGAAGTAGGCTGCGGGGTCGACAATGGTGATGATCTCGGAGAGGATGTGGGTGTCGAAGCAGAGGGACCGAGAGCGGTAGCGGTCCTTAGGCCAGGTTCGCTCTTGATGTCGGTGGTGGTGGTGAGCTGGCCGCCGCTAATAATGTCATTAGCCATCCAAACCTCAAACATGGTGGGCTTGAGCTCGGCGTGGGCAGCGAAGATCGCTACCTTGCGGGTGGCAGGGCCGCTGCCAATAATAATGTAGTGGTGGGTGTGGAGAGCCTTGGGGGCGGTAGTGGAGTTGTCCATGGCGGAATGGAGAAAGCCTTGAGGAGTGGGCGAGCAACGAGCAACGGCAGCAGCGGTGGCGCCAGCAAGGAAGTGAACTTTCTTGAGAAATGCTGCAAGCTTGGAATAATGGTTGAGGCTGAAGAGAAAGAGGGAGGAGGAAAGACGGGAGTATTAGGATTTGTCCGATTAATTCCATTCAAACATGAGCTACACTAATGTGTATCGAAATTTAAATTTATTTAATATATTTTATATTAAATTAAAATTATTATATTAAAATAAAATTCTAACAATCATTATAGATAATATCTATTTTTTAATCTTTGCAATTAATTTAGATGAGATATATTATAAATGAACACTGCAAACTTGTCTTTAATTCATCCAAGAGCTTATAAGATCTTTCTCATATGAAATATTTGGAGTTAGAGCTAGAAAATCAACATGCTGCTCGATGATGGTGAGAAGCATATTCAACTCGATTTTTTTTTATGATTACAGACAGACTGATTTGAAAGATCTTGGATAGCATTAGCAACTTCTTCTTCATATAAGTTCAATTGCTTCATAAAATTTTAATATTATATTATAATATCAGGATCATATAGATTGTTTAACTTAAAGATTAAATATTTATATCCATAAAAAAATTTCATGGATGTGGTTGGTTGCTAGTGAAGGGAGCCCTCATGACCGAAAGTCATTTCTGGATTTCATGTCCACTATTTTAGGTATATATTAAAATAAATAAATAAGAGGGGAAAAGATAATTAAAGGAACAAAAAGGGGACCGATGGTGCTCTGGTTTTCCGCCATCATGCCCTTTGGTGGTCAAACCATTCCTCCATCACATGCCGTGACTTGCTGATGGTGGCTCCCATAAGGTTCGATGCATGTCTTCTTTCTGGATTCAAGAAAAAACGAGAATGAAAGGACAGTAGATCTCCCATCGTCACCTTCCCCTTTATTGGAGGATGGAGGGGGGGAGTAAACTTCCGATCAGTCTTCGACAACCATTGCACCAAGCCACAGCTCTGGCCCCACCTCTCCAGCGAGCACCCATCATTCAAACAAAAACAAAAAAAAGAAAAAATAGGATGAAGATGGAACCATCGGATCCCAATAAACTGGCAGTTTTCCCTCTCAATCGTTAACATAAAGGGTGATGGGTGTTGGAGAGATGACGGTAGGCCACCAATCTAGACTTCTCAATGATCGCCAACCCTTTTCTTTTTAGGAGGAACCATGATTTTCCTCTCTTTTTCTATAGATCTCCCACTACAGCCCGCAAATCACCAGTCAGGATAAGTTTACAGCCAGCTGTCGATGGTTGGAATGGGATGGTGGGCCACCAGTGACTTACCGGTGAGAAGAGATCACCGGCCATGAGGATTTTCTACCCCTTTAGTCGTAATCGGGAAAGAAAGAAGAAGATAAGTGGATAGATTTTGAGTTTGGGTTCTGACCCAAAATCTGAAATCCGATTTGCCTCATTTACTTAAGAAGAAGATTTTTATAATTTAGTCCTTAATAAAATAATTAATTTTATAAATAAATTTTTAAAATTATATTTTGATCCCCATAATAAAGTTTATTACATAAAGATCCTCTAATAATTATGATAAGGTCTCTGCCATTTATTATATAAAATTTCATAAATTCACATATTGCATGCTTTTTATGTGCTATTTAATTTGTTTATATGTACATAAAGTATTGTAAGTCTATTATTATACTTTTAATGATATATTCATACCATATTTTGCATGTAAAATTTATTGATACTATTTATAAAAAATTAAGAATTTTTAATTAGATTATTTTAGTACAATCATCAAAGTGATCATAAATTTTTAAAATAAATTTTATAAAATGAATAATTCTAGATGAATATAATTGATCCAATAAAATTTTAAATGATATCATAATTGTATCTAAGCTATTGAAATATTCATTCACTCCCAAAAAAGCATCTTCATGTTTAATATTTAGATGAATAAAATGATAGGATTGTATGTTGGATCGAGTGACATTTTCATGTCCAAAGCTATAGTGTTTGCTTATATCTAATATACATGTCTTGTTAGATTTATTAGTGATATGATATATCACTAAATGGGTATGGCCATTAGCATGTTATAATGGCACTCGCCTAAAGGAGAGACATAATAATGCACTTAGTTGCCTGCCAAAGTTAAATATCAAAAAATTCATTTAATTTTGATAAAATTTTATTATTATTTGGTCTCATTATTTGATGATAATATGGGAATATATTTTTTATAGCATTAATTCCCATAATGATTGATAGCATCATGGGAAAAATTTCTTTTCTTAATGGATCAAAGCTTTTGGAATGGAACAAAAGAATAATACTTATATTAGGATGTGCTGATTTTGATTTGGTATTTCGAATGGATGAACCTTCACCACTTATGGACGAAAGTATATCAGAATAGAAGAGCTTTTTTTTTTAAAAAAATGAGAGCATTCCAATTGCCTTAGTTTGCTCCTAATGAAAACTAATGTGGCCAGGCATATTAATTAGTAGATCCATCTCTTCACATGATAAGGTACGCAATTTCTTAAGTACTGTAGAGCAGTAGTTTGTAAGCTTTGATAAAGTAAAGGCTCAAATTTTGATGGTAAGATTAGTCTCAAAAGAATATATTGGGCAATTTTGGTATGCATGAGCATATTATGAAAATAAGAAATATTATAGTACAGTTAAATGATATTAAGATTTTAATATCAAATACATCTTTGATCCACTTTACTCTCTCTTCTTTTTCATTAAAGTATGATCTCTTTAAGGTCTTCTATAATATACACAATGAGGATTGGACAGTTAATAGATTACTGACCAAATATATGCAAAAAGAGGAGAGATTAAAAGGAGTGAAGATAGAAAGAGTGAACTATGCTTCTCATTAGGTTAGTGGCAAAATAGGTAAAGAAAAGAGTGTACTCGAGGCACAAGGGAAGAAAGCATTAGCTATGATATTAGATGAAGTTATTAATAAAGTTGTTAAATGCTTCTTCTACAAAAAAATGAATACTTAAAGAAAAACTATATAAAATATAAAAAATGACTGCAAAAAAAAAAACCTTTATTCTCTTGTATGTTTTTGAATCTAATTTAATAAATATTCTTAATTCTATCTAATGGATTGACTCTAGTACATCTGCATATATTGCTAACAACTTATAAGACTTAATTTCTATCAAGAAAGCCTTTGATTGAAAGTGAACGATCTATGTTTATTAGAAGTTAAGCACGTTTACTTATTAAGATAGTTGGATGCTACATGATAGTTTTAGATTCTAGAGTAAGTTTTCATATTTTACTATAAAAAAATTTATTATTAGCGATGGCTAATTGCCATTTCTAATAGTGGTTTTGCTATCGATAATAATATCAGCGATAGAAAATCATCGCTAATTGATGGTCAGACAAGCCTTATCACTAATTACCACTATTAGCGATGATTTTTTTAGCCATCATTAATAACTGCTATTAGTGACGATATTTGTTATGGATAAATTAAGTCGCTATTTATTTTTTTATTTTTAAATTAAATTATAAAAAATAAAAAAAAATAGCGATGATTTTATTATCGCTAATACCATTGATAATAATTAATTTTTTTAAAAAAAATTATAATAATATTTTTAAAAAATCTATTTTAATTAATTACTTATCAATTATGATTCTTAATACTTGTTATAACTAAAATTCAAAGATAATATGATAATCATAAATAAAAAAATTAATTATATTAAAATATAAATTATATAATTTTACAGGTAGTATTAAAAAATATAATACATTAAAATAAAAAAATTAGATCAATTCCTTCTCGTCATCCTCCTCCTTGTCCTTCTGCTCCTCTCCAGCAGCGATGGATGAGAGCCGAATGTCCCAGCATCCTGAAATGAAGAAAAATAAAATATTACTAATAAGTTTCGATATGAAAATGTATCTTTCGATACAAAGATGTATTTTTTTGATATACTCCTTTAATTCTTAAAAAAAATATTTTTACATATTTCATTCGATGATATGGAGCTATAGATATTTCTGATCCATCAATTAGATAGTTAGATTGAATTTTTAGCCCTTACCATCCTCTTTTCTGACTCAAGCCTAAATATGTGAAGTTTTTAAATATGAAAACTTAAAATAAATAAAAAAGTTTATTAATAAAATTATTTGATGTGATAGTTGGGATAATGAGTCCAGATGGTCACATAGCTATGGATCCAAGAGAATGTCTATAACTATTTCACGGACGACATCCTGAAATCTCTAAGATCACTAGCTTAGAAGCCTCTGCACGATATCCTCCATGTGCACATCGCTCCAAGTCTGAAACGTCGAGGCCTGTGAGGATACTGAAGAGTATCGAGCCACTGAAGGATTGAAGCTATGGCCGAATCCTATGACCCAGCTTTTACTCACCCCTTCGGTAACCTTGAGCCATCCCTCAAGGTCAACGAGGAGCTGAGTGAATCGATCATCATCGACCACATAACGGCGTACTCTATATAATCTATCTACACAATTCAAAAATATATCATTTTAATATACATGTTAGATCCTATAATAACTTAATAAATATAGTTTGAAATTCTTACCGCGATCTATCACAATCTAGAATATAAGTACTCACTAGTCCTCTTAGACTGATATGTGGCCTCTCATAACTGCAACTAGCCCGGTTGATGATCCAGTTGTCATATTTATAATAAATAAATAATAAAATTAAATTAATTAAAGTATATATAAATTTTTATAATTTTAGTAAAGAGTTTTGATGTAAATTTCTTATCAGTCTATTGGCCATAATATGTGTGCTGACAGAGCCGCCCAAACCTCTAGTCTGATGGTGATTGAAAATTGAAATGATCGATGGTGGACCGCTGAAGGTTGTATAGACCATCTCGGAACCTCTGCATGTCCACCTCTTTGAAGGTCTGATGGCCAGCCTCCTCATTCTGAGGAGTGTCAAATCAATACTACTCCTACAAGTAGAAGCAATAGTATATTAATAAATAGAATACAAACCTACAGTAAATTTAAAAATTAAATATTTTTGATTTATCCAAAATATCTCGCAGGCTACATCATGAGCTCCAGATGGTCAGCTGAAGAACTCATTAACTAGCCCCGGCATCAAGAATCGAATGATGTCGATAATCACATGAGATATTTCAAACTCTCTAAACGTGTTGCAAAATTGATTTTGAAAAATAAATATTAACTCTAGAATGACTAAATTCTAAATATATTAATCGAAGTTATAGTACTTACAAATAACTTTAAATATAGATGAGCTCTCTATTCTATGGTCAAATTGGAGGTACCGCGATCTAGGTGGATCCTCGACCATGACTCTGTGCCTGGAAGCCGATCATTATTGCATATGATTGTGGGGTCATTGATGACCCCTTATCTTCTAAACCTGAGCATAAAATATCTAACATAGAGAATGTTATATTAGTTAGCAAATTAAGAATAAAATAACACAAATGAGAATATCTAAAGTATTAGAGTTTACCACATAGTGTAAAAAGTGTAAAACCATACGAGTTGGCCGCATGCTCTCTTCTCAAGAGCTTTGTCCTCAGTTGGCATAGCTCCGATCTCTACAAGATATGATGCATAATATCTAAAAATAAAAATAAATAGATTTACCAAATTAATTATATAATTATGAATGACAATGCAAGATTTAATATGATGCATGCAAGACAAATAATTAAAATGATTCAAGGATTATATACTTAGCACTACTCATCGGCCTCTTTAGATGTCTAGTATTCTTTGGATTCTTTTTTCAAATTTTCTCTTCTTCCACTTCTTTCTCTTCTTCCACATTTTCCTCTTCTTCTATTTCTTCTTCTTCTTCCTCTTCTTCTCCTTCTTAGATATGATTGTTTTTTAAAACAAAATTAGTTGGATCTATCTTCTCATATTGGCTATTGTTGGGGATAAATCCATGCCCGTCGAAGTCCAGCTAAGATTCTGACTTTTAATCAATTCTGTCTGGTTGTAGCTACAAAAATCAACCTCAACCCATGGAAGTATTCGAACCCTGAATCATTCTGAGATGGCCGACCTCCAACACTACGGATAGATAATCCGACTAGCTGAAAAGATCGATTTTAGATTTGACAGAGCATTGCAGATTTCTTCTCCAGACGAGCTTGAACAGTCAATACTTCTGCTCCGGAGAATTGGCCAAGTTTCTAGCTTCTATGCATCCCATCCGACCGATCTCCTTCTGATAGCCTGTGTGGTTCTACTTGGATGAACTTTTTTGGATCCTCCTTTGTTTGGTAGATTCTTAGCCAAACTCCTCCAGCAGCTGAGCTTCTTTCGAATTGTCCCCAGACGAACTTCAGTGCTATATCGTTATTCATCGGTGAACGACCCTAAAAGTGACCGAACCTCAAATGAACAGTAGAGACCAGTGTTTCAATCATGCTTACCTATTATGGCCATCAGTCAGTCTCAGCCTAGGCGGACCCCTCACAGCCGAACTCCTTTCAGTCGAACGTCTTTTAGGCTTCTTCGTTGGTCGAACCCCTGCCAGACTTCTCTTCTGGTCGAATTTCTTCTAGCCATCTAAAAAGACCATGGCGTACACCTTCAACATAGCAAATAAAAGCCAGCACATGGTCAATCTTGAGAGCTTTCAAACTTCTTTAGAATAACAACGTTCGAGAGCCTTTCGTCACCTGCAACTATCTCGTCCGAACTCCAACTATTGGATCTCCAATAGACCAGCACATCACGATAATGGACACCACTCTCCGTAACAAACCCCATATGGCTCCGAACGCCCCAGTACCAAGCGATTATGGCTATCACTATCAGTTTGTTACAGACTTTGGGCTATAAAAAAGATCCTCTAGATATGTTTTCTCTGAGCTCTCTTCTTCTTCTCGATACTATGCAACTTTCTCTATTGAGTACTCCATTTCTATTGGCCAAAAGAGCTGACTTAATTATTGGAGGGTCTTACCGGAGCCACCCATCCTAGGCTCTGGACGAGACTTATCTTGCAGATCACAGACGACGATCTCATCTTCTCCGACTCTGGCACTCCTTCGGTGATGACCAAATTTTGCACCAACAGCTATAATGTACGAGAATTCTTGGAGCATCCAACTTGACATCTATTGAAGATCAATGAAATCCTAATATTTCATCCTCCTAAAAGTATTCTAGTAATTAGGACTTTTTTCTTCGAGCGCATAATGAATGGCTTGAGATTTAACTTGGCATATGGCCCACCAATCTTTCCTTCCACTCTTTCTAGATGGAAAAAAAGTATAATACACTTGAGTAGCTTATTGAGCTAGCATAAATGACTCATTGATATATACTTTTGATCCAAATTTGATTTCAATAAATCCATACAGTAGATCAACCTTCATACTATTGTTGTTATCGAACCTTTAGCACTTAAATAGAATGACACTATTACCTCCAATGTAGGTCATCTTGATTATTTCTTCAAGGATCTTATAGTAATCACTCTTCGTCTCTTCCCACCAATTGTCCTTTACATATATACTGTTGGGGATAAACCTCGCTCCTATCAAAGTTCAGTCTGATGCTTAGCCTAATATAACTGATAATCATAAAAGAGCTTCGATCAAAAATTCTTCAGCAGTCGAACTCCTTTCGAACTTCTTCTTCAGTCAAATTTTTTTAGGAGCCAAACTTCTTTCGGACTTCTTCTTCAGTCGGATTCCTCCAGGAGCCAAACTCCTTCCAAACTTTTTCTTCAGTCGAATTCTCCAGCAGTCAAACTTCTTCTGAACTTTTTCTTCAGTTAGATTTCTTCAGGAGTCGAACTTCTTCTTCAGTTGGATTCCGTCAGGAGTCAAACTCCTTCCAAACTTCTCCTTCAGTCGGATTCCTCCAGCAGTCAAATTCCTTAAGGACTTCTCCTTTAATTGGATTTCTCTAGAAGTCGAACTCCTTTCGAACTTCTCCTTCAGTCAAATTTCTTCAGTAGTCGGATTTCTTTAGATTTTTTTCTTTAGTCGGATTCCTCCAGAAGCCGAACTTCTTTCGAACTTCTCCTTCAGTTGGATTCCTCCAGGATTAGAACTTCTTCCGAACTTCTCTTCCAGTCAGATTCTTCCAAAAGTCGAACTCCTTCTTTAGTCGAACTTCTTCACCAGTCAAACTTCTTTTGGACTTCTCCATCAGTCAAACTTCATTCGAATTTCTTCAGTAGATTACTTTCAAATTTTAAGTAGTATTTCTCCTGGATGATCCTCTCTAGCCATATTTTCTTTAGAAGTTCGAACTCTTCTAGAATTGATATATGTCAAAGCTCTTCAACCAATGTCTACTTCCTCCAAACTTTGACTATTAAATCTCAATAAACGAACGACACCTCACTCCATAATAAATTTTATGAGGCTCCAAGTGGCCCACTATCGACGGTTATGGTAACACATAACCTTGAGCGGTCCACTACCGGATGGTAACGGATATATAGATTCCATCTATAAAAAAAATCCTTTAGATACATTTTCTCTAAGCTCGCTTCTCCTAAAAATTTTGCTGAATTCTTACCTAAGCACTCCATTTCTATTGGTCAGAAGAGCTAACTTAAATATCAGAGGATCCTTTTGGAGCCACCACCACTGACTCCAGACGAAACTTTATTTTGCAGATCACTGATGATGGCCCGAAGTAAGAGAAGATTGGTCGAGGGTCTTGCAGTAGTCAGAATCACCAAGGAGGAAGGAATAACAAGAAGATTGGCCACCACTCAACATCATCAATACTATCTCTAGGGGACTTAGTGCTTCGGCAAGCCGTCATCTCTCAATCTCAGAGCCAAAGGAAGATTGCCCCAAATTAGAAAGGCCCGTATGAAATAGAGGTCGTCTGATCCAGAGCTTATTGCCCGAAAGAGCTCGGAGGAATCCATCATCTCTCAGCCTCAGAGTCACAGAAAGCTTGCCCTAAATTAGGAAGGCTAATATAAAATAGAAGAGGCCATCCGACCCAGAGCTTATCGCCTAAAGGAGCTCGAAGGAAAAATGCTCCCATGACCTTAGAATTCAGAAAATCTAAGAATATACTACCAGTAATTTTTCTTCAATAAAACTCCTCCATCTCAACATTATTATTTCTCGGTGCAAAAATTATGTGACGACAGAAAAGAAGCAATTGAAAGTGACCGTGTTAGGAATAGGAGGAAAACCTCATCCTAATATGAGCAAGTCGAAAACCTCTAGTTATTTAGGATAGGAGAAGGAGAGAGGCTTATTCAATGGCCCATCTGTGCCCCTAGTACCATGTTAAGAACAGAAGAAGAATCTCATCCTAACATGAGCAAGTCAAAGACCTTTGATTATTTAAGACAGGAGGAGGGGAGAGGCCCATTCAACGACCCATCTATGCTCCTAGTGCCATGTTAGGAATAGGAGGAGAACCTCATCCTAACATGAGCAAGTCGAAGATCTCTGATTATTTAAGATAGGAGGAGGAAAGAGGCCCATTCAACGATCCATCTATGCCCCTAGTATCATGTTAGAAACAGAAGGAGAACCCCATCCTAACATGAGCAAGTTGAAGATCTTCGATTATTTAAGACAGAAGGAGAGAGGCCCATACAATGGCCCTAATATGCTCCTACAGCCCATTAAGAACAGGAAGAGAACCTCGTCCTAACGTGAACAAAATCGAAGGCCTCATTTTAGATGAGGTAAGAAGAGAGACCCCGACTCGGTTGGAGATAAGATCTCTTCCGAGTTTCAACCTCGATCGGAGATAAGATCTCCTCCAAGCTATAACTTCAATAAAAGATAAGATCTCCTTCAACCTCGATCGGAGATAAGATCTTCTCCGAGCTACAACTTCAAAAGAAGATAGGATCTACTTCAACCTCGATAGAAGATAAGATCTCTCCCGAGCTACAACTTCAACAGAAGATTGGATCTCCTTCAATCTCAACTGGAGATAAGATTTTTCTGAGCTTCAACTTCAAAAGAAGATAAGATCTCTCCTGAGCTTCAACCAAAAATAGTAGATAAGATCTCCCCCGAGTTTCAACCTCGACTGAAGATAAGATCTTCCCTGAGCTTCAACTTTCAATAGGAGATAGGATCTCCTTTAACCTCGATCGAAGATAAGATCTCCTCTGAGCTTCAACCTCAATAAGAGATAAGATCTTCTCTGACTTTCACCTCGATTGAAGATAAAATCTCTTCCGAGCTTCAGCCTTAATAGGAGATAAGATCCTTCTCGAGTTTCTACCTCAGCTGGAGATAAGATCCTCCTCGAGCTTCAACTTCAGAAAAAGATAAGATCTCCTTCGAGTTTCAACCTCAACGGATGCAGAGCCCAAAAAAGAACTTCGGTAGTCATCTTTTTTGTACTCTCTTTCTTTAAATTTTAAACTCGAAAGTGGGGGAACTATTATTGAAAATAAACTCCACTCCCATCGAAGTTCAGTCTGATGCTTAGTCTAATTAACTAGTAATCATAGAAGAGCTTTGATCGAGAATTCTCTAGTAGCCGAACTCCTTCCGAACTTCTTCTTCAGTCAGATTCCTTCTGGAGTCAAACTTCTTCTGAACTTCTTCTTTAGTCAAATTCCTTCAGGAGCCAAACTTCTTTCGGACTTCTTCTTCAATCGAATTCTTCAACAGTCGAACTCCTTTCGGACTTCTCCTTCAGTTAGATTCTTTCAGGAGCCAAACTTCATTCAAACTTTTTCTTCAATCGGATTCTTCTAGCAGTTGGATTCCTCTAGGAGCCAAACTTCTTTTGGACTTCTCCTTCAGTTGGATTCCTCTAGCAATCGGATTCCTCCAGAACTTCTTCTTCAATCGAATTTCTTCAGAAGTTGAATTTCTTCCAAACTTTTCTTTCAGTTGGATTCCTCCAGCAATCGGATTCCTCCAAGACTTCTCCTTCAATCGTATTCCTCCAAGAGCCAAACTTCTTCTAGATTTCTCCTTCAGTCAGATTTTTCTAGAAGTCGAATTTCTTCCGAACTTCTTCTTCAGTCGAACTTCTCCACCTGTCTGACTCCTTCTAGATCTTTTCATCAGTCGAACTCCATCTAGATTTTTCTAGCAGATTATTTTCAGATTTTAAGTAGTATTCCTTTCGGATGATCTTCTCTCGCCGTATTCTCTTTAGGAGTCCGAACTCCTCTGGAATTGACATATGTCAAAGCTCTTCAACCAATGTCTGCTTTCTTCAAACTTCGACTATTAAATCTCAATGAACGGACAACACCTCTCTACATAATAAATTTTACGTAGTCTCGAGCGGTCCACTACCGGATGATTATGGTAATAAATTTTACATTGGCCCCGAGCGACCCACTACCGAACGGTTATAGCTATACAGGCTCCATCTATAAAAAAAATTCTTCAGATACATTTTTCTTAAGCTCGCTTCTTCTTTCAAAAACTTTATTGAATTCTTATCTGAGCACTCCATTTTTGTTGGTCAGAAGAGTTGACTTGATCGTCAGAAGATCCTATCGGATCCACTACCACCGACTTTGGATGAAACTTTATTTTGCAGGTCACCGACGGTGACCTCTTCTTTCTCAACTTTAGCTCAATCCGACATCAATCAGATTTTGTATCAATAAGATTAGCACTAGAGGAAGGGCACCTCTATTTCTGAAGCTTTCTTATTCTTAAAGGAGTGCTCAATAGTGATCTCTCTTCTCTCTCTAGTGTTCTTTCTAAAAAGATGTCTTCCAAGAAAGCTTTGACCCGACGATCAATGGCCTCTACAGCCTAATCCCATTCAGATTTATCGGCTCCCGCTTTAGCTCCGATAACTCAAGCACCACCTGCAGCCATGGTGGATGCAGGACAGTTCAATCTGCTGGTCCAATAGGTTCGCAATCTCGTAAAAGTGGTGCAGGCCATACATCGTCAGGCTCCGATGTTAATTCAACTGGAGCAGGCTTCTTCGAAGCTCTATGATCCGATCAGAGGATGGCCAACTTGGGCTAGCTGATCGATCACCTCCGAAAAGAGGAAGCAGAGGGTGGAAAGCCCTTGCTCGAACCATGGCTCAACCCAGGGGGAGCTTTGCCTCCATCCCATCAGAAAACTCTAGAGATTAATAATCATAAAGATCTTCTGAATCAAAGGCTCTAAAAAATGAGACGATGAATCGAAAAGCTCCATTATACTCCCTCCTCATATGGTAATAATATTTGCATTGATCCTCCTTTTTCTCAGAGAATTATGCAAGAGCCCATTCCTCTGAACTTCAAACTTTACCAAATTGAAAGCTATGATGGAACTTCTGATCCAGTCGATCACCTAAAGGCCATCCGAATCATGATGCTGCTTCATGGCACACCAGATGCTATCTTATACCGAGCTTTCCCATCTACCTTAAAGAAAGCAGTAAAAAATTGATACTCGACGTTGAAGCCGGATATGATCTTCTTCTTTGATTAGATGAGCCATCAGTTTGTAGCTCACTTCATTAGCAGCTCACTTCATTAGCAGCTGACGTCCGCACCGAGATTTGGATTTTCTGATGAATATCAAGCAGAAGGAGAAAGAATCTGTTAGATATGTGTACCCTAGAAGCTAGAATTGGCTGACACTTATAATACACTTCTAGAAGCAAAATTATAATTTTGATTATAAATAATAAAATAGATTATTTTCTATCATAAATATATATTTAATGTCTGTGATACATTCCTTGAGTTAATGTTTAGACTAGTTATAGAATAGTTTTACATAATTATCTAGAATAGAATTTATTTTGATGTGATCAATTTAAATTTAATTTTTTAGATGAATTATGAGATAATTTAGATCTGAAAATATGCATGATATGATACATGAGATGTATGCAAAACATGTTTATAGTTAGATCAATTTTTATACATGAGATATATGATGTAGATCTAACTAGTTTTATAGTCTTATATTTCTGATTAAGGTATTCTCCTTAGCCGTCCGGTCATAAGAACAAAGTAGGATTTAAATATCCTCTCCTTTCATTTGATGGGGTGTTCTTATGATGTGTAGGGATGCTGCACGTTCGTCCATAATCAAAAATTAAGAACTTATTTTCTGCAAAATCCTAGATCTTGAAATCTTAGGATTTTATTTACATGTTTTGTTTGTAAACCCTAAACTTAATTAAGAATTAAGATTATGAGACATATGTTAGGTCCAAAATTGAGAATTTAAGATCTAAGATATATTCATAAAATTGGATTCGAGCTTGGGTAGCTCAATTAAGTCTAAGCGGTTGATCAAATTGAATCAAGAGTTGGTTAGATGGGATCAACAGTGCTTAAATTGACCAGTCTAATAGGATTAAGTCTGGATCAAGATCGAGTCACATGAGTGATCGATCAAACTAAGACCTAATTAGGCTCAGTGGTTAGAGTCTAAATTGTAGGCTAATCCAATTAGTTCTGGCTCAACAATTTGATGTTTAAGATAAGTTTGGCAGATACAATCGACTGATTTTTAATTGAGAGCTACTCGACTCGAATGCATTCTTATCGAGTTAATAGCATATCCCTTCCATCGATCTCACTTATTTGGTCATATTTGTTGGCTCAGTCCTGATCTGAGGTGGTCAATAATCCGAGCTAACCCATGCTACTAGGTTAGTTATAATAGTTATGACTATGTCAAGTCTAGTTTAATGAGATCTAAATTAAATCTTTCTAAGAAAAGATTAAGTCTAAGATCTTCCATCATTGTAGATATACGGGCTCTTTTCGAGATTGATTGTTCTCGATTGGTTATAGTGGTTCAGTTGCATCGAAAAGATGCAACCATATCTATTAGGCATTAGATGCTACGGACTGAAGGATGGATTGAGCTCAATATTCTAGATATGGTGAGAGACTCAATTAGAAATCCAATCTATGCAAATGATAGGTCTGACTTAACTAAGAAATGGATCAATATTTCGGACATGATGAGATTCATGAATTAAAGACCAAGTGTGGGTGCATCATGATTAGAAAATCATTGAACAAGAGTTGTTCACTCATTGGCTAACCCATCATCAATAAGTGTTAGGTAAGGTGATGAGTCAGTTGGTGGGACTGCACCATCCACTAGAAATTATTAATCATGAAGATTTTTACATCTCTACAGAGAAAGTGTAGGGATCCAAAAAAATAGTGAAAGCTAATTTATTTAAAAATAAAATTTTTAAATAAATTGGTCAAGTCTTAATTACAATATCTAACTAAAAACTTTGACTCTCTATAGAAAAATGTCTGCGTCCAATCCACTAGCACGTATCCTGGATACCCATAAATTGATCGGATCCAATTACAAGAATTGGCTCTAAAACTTCAAAATTATTTTGGATTTCGAGAAGTTAACTCATGTATTAGACTAGAACCCTCCCACCTTATCAGCTCGTCCATCCGTTGAGCAGAGAACGTCTCTTAAAAAGTGGACGAACGAAGATAACAAGGCCAGATACTACATGTTGGGCTTCATGTCTAATGAGCTTTAGCACCAACATGAAGATATCAGGACTGCTCACCAAATATTGGCTCACCTACAAGAGATGTTTGGTGAACAGAGTCGTCCAGCCAAGTATCAAGTCAATAAATGACTATTCAAGACTAAAATGCGTGATGGACAGTTAGTCAAAGATCATTGTCTGATGATGATCAAAAAATTGAAAGAGCTTTAGAAGCTCAGAGTGAAGTTGGACCTGGATTTATAGAATGATATAATTCTATAATCCTTGATTGATGCATATGGACAGTTCATTATGAACTACCATATGCATAAACTTCAAAATTTTTTGGCCAAACTTATGAACATGCTGGTTACTATTGAGCTTTCTATGAAAGGTTCTAAAGGCTTAGTGCTTGCTATGGAATGGACTTCTTCCAAGAGAAAGTCTTTTGGAAAGAAGAAGTCTGTGAAAAAGTAGAAGGTGGAAGGAGGAAAAAAAAACATAGAGCTGAAGAAGAAGGCCGTTGATAAAGAAAAATATTTTTATTGCAACAATGACGGCCATTGAAAGCGAAACTGCCCTACTTACCTAGCCACCCTGAAGAATAAGAAGGAAAGAGGTCCTTTTGGAAGTATACTCGTTATTGAGTCTAACCTTACGATTTCTTCTGCATCCAGTTGAATGTTTAACTCTGGTTCTAGTGCTCATTTATGCACTTCTATGCAGAATCTTGAGGATAGCAGAAGGTTGAGGGATGGGGAGATGATCCTTCATATCGAAAATAAAGCAAGAGTTGCTACCGTGGTCGTAGGAATATACCCTCTTCAACTACCATCTAGTTTAGACTTAGTATTAAAAGATTGTTATTATGTGCCTGCAGCAAGCAGAAATTTGATTTCTGTTTCATGCCTAGCATTAGAAGGTGATGTAATTAGTTTTCTTAAGGACCATTATAACATTCTTTGTGAAAAAAATAAAATTGCAAGTAGTTTTCTTATTAACGGTCTTTATCAGTTACATATTGATGTATCTATTTTTAATATCGAGCAAAATATGAATGCCATGAAATGACCTAAGGATTGTCCAAATGATAGGTATCTATGGCACCTAAGACTAGGTCATATAGCAGAAGATAGGGTTAACAAATTAGGAAAAATAGGGCTATTGAGTTTATTGACTTTCGAGTCATATCTAATTTATGAATCTTGTCTTCATGGCAAAATGACTAAGCTCCTTTTTGTAGGATATAGGGAAAGGGCCACGGATATTCTTATCCTAGTACATATTGATGCGTGCAGTCCATTTGATGTGCCAGCTAGAGACAATTTTATCTACTTCATAATCTTTATCGATGATTTATCTAGGTATGGATATGTGTATCTTATAAGATATAAGTCTGATGCTTTTGAAAACTTCAAAAAATTTAGACATGAAGTAGAAAAGCAAACTAAAAAGTCCATTAAGGTTCTTCGATCAGATCGAGGAGGTGAATATCTTAGTCAAAAATTCTTGAACTATTTCAAGAAAAATGGTATAGTTTCTCAATGAACTCTACCTAGAACATCTCAACTCAACAGGATTTCAGAACAGAGGAATCGGATCCTATTAAATATGGTCCGATCCATGATGAGCTTCACAGACCCTCCTGATTTTCTTTGGGGACACTGTTTGTTAACTGCAATATACTTACTGAATAGAATTTCTTCTAAAACCATTCCTATCACACTGTATGAGATATAACATGATAAGAAATCAAGTCTGAGTCATCTCAGAATTTGGGATTGTCCGGCTCATGTCAAAAGACAACAAGTGGACAAGTTAGACTTTAGGTCCTTTAGAGCTCGATTTATAAGATATCCTAAAGTATCTTTAGAATATTATTTCTACATTCCAGAAGATCACAATATGATTATGAGTCAAAATGCCATCTTTCTTAAAAAATAGTTCATTCAAGATAGCGGCATTGGAAAGCAGATCAAGCTCGATGAGAAAGTCTCACAAGAGCAACAAGCTAAGGACCAAATGGAACCAAATCAGGTTGATCCAATACAATCACTACCTCCTCCACCTCGTAGATCGAAAAGAGTTTTCCATCTTTCTGAGAGATACTTAGGTACTATTTTAGAAAAAATAGAAAAAATATTCCTCAGAGATAATGGGATTCATGGTGATGATCCCAAAATCTATAACGAGATGATATCGGATATCGACTCTGAGAAATAATTAGAGGCAATAAAGTCAGAAATTGACTCGATACACTCAAACCAAGTCTGGACCTTGGTAGATCCATCAAAACGTATAGTACCTATTAGATGTAAATAGATCTACAAGAGAAAGATTGGTGCAGATGGAAATGTGGAGACATTCAAAGCTAGATTAGTGGCAAAAGGTTATAGTCAGTGCAAAGGCATTGACTATCAGGATACCTTTTCGCTAGTAGCTATGCTAAAATTCATCCACACATTATTTGCTGTTGCAGCCTATTTTGATTATGAAATATGGCAAATGGACATGAAAATGACATTCTTAAATGGATATCTTGAGGAAGATATCTATATGGAACAGCCGCTAGGTTTCACATCCAGTGATGTTGATCATAAGGTATGCAAGCTGCAAATGTCCATATAAGGACTTAAGCAAGCATCTTAGAGCTGAAATACTTATTTCAATGATGTGATCAAATTATTTAGTTTCATCAAGAATGATGAGAAATCATGTATTTTCAAAAAGGTCAGTGGGAGCGCTGTTATCTTTCTCGTATTGTACGTGGATGATATCCTCCTTATTGAAAATAATATTTCCATGTTAATCATAGTTAAAATATGGTTATCCAAAGAATTCTTCATGAAAGACCTAGGAGAAGCATCCTTTAATTTAGAAATTAAGATCTATAGAGATAGACCGAATAGGATGCTAGAACTTTCACAGAAAATATACATAGAAAAAGTGCTAAAGAGGTTTATCATGAAAAACTCTAAAAGGGGTTTGGTACCCTTCAGACATGGTATCCATCTTTCCAGAAAGATGTGCCTTAACACACGTGAGGAAGTAGAATGCATGAGCAAGATTCCTTATGCTTCAGCAATAGGGAGTCTCATGTATGCCATGTTATGTACATGACTTGATATAGCCCATGCTGTTAGTGTCATGAGCAGATATCAGTCGAATCCAGATGAAGAACACTGGACTTCTGTGAAATGTATCCTTAAGTACTTGAGAAGAACTAAGGATATATTGTTGGTTTTTGGTAATGGAGAACTCCAAGTCTAGGGATATACAGACTCGGATTTTATGTCCGATGTAGATGATCGAAAGTCGATATCTGGGAGTCTAATTGTATGTAATGGTGGTGCTGTCAGTTGAAAAAGTTCCAAGCAGACAGTGATAGTAGATTCCACCATGGAAGCAGAATACATCGCTGCATCAGAAGCTGCGAAGAAGACATTCTGGTACAAGAAGTTTGCCATAGAGATTGAAGTGATGTCATCAGATGCCATTCCTCTATACTATGACAACAATGGCACCATAGCCCTTGCTAAGGAGTCGAGATCTCACAAAAAATTCAAGCACATCGAACAACAATACCACCTCATCTGCGATCACCTCGAGAAGGGTTATATCGAGATCAAGAGAGTTGACTCCGTAGATAATGCGACGGACCCACTCACAAAATCATTGGACCAGCAGAAGATCAAAATCCACCTTGAGAAGATGTAACTTAGATTTGTAGCCAATTGGCTTTAGGTCAAGTGAGAGTTTGTTAGATATGTATGCCCTAGAAGCCAAAATTGACTGACACTTGTAATACACTTCTAGGAGCAAAATTAAAATTTTGACTATAAATAATAAAATATATTATTTTCTATCATAAATATGTATTTAATGTCTGTGATAAATCCCTTGAGTTAATGGTAATGATAATTCATATTTTCAAGAGTTGAAAATTTAAGACATGAATTTTCATTATTAACTCATAAAATACTTCTGACCATAGGATCATCATGAGGATGGTGATTAATCTGAAAGATTGATGTACAATCATTTCTTTATAGTAGATGAGTCTTGAGTCTACGGTGTAGAGATATCGGAGCGAGAGTATAGGTACTCATTAGAGAACAAGGACACTGAGCGTGACTACCTTGAGCAGTCATAAGAAAGTCTACCTTCTCGTCAATGACTAGCTCGAAGCTGTAGTGGTGTGTCTGGTTCTTTGATCTTAGGTACATCGATAGCTCATCCTGAGGATGTTATAGTTTGACTATACCATGACTCGATCTTCTAGCCATTCGAAACTCTGAGGTGTATATTGGCTATAGCATGTTCATTGTAGGAATTGGATTGCACCAAGAGAGAATCTATCTACCTCGATGAAACAGGAGCAGCCCTATGATGATCATGAGAATCAAGTCTATAAGCCCATGGCCATGATAGAGTGAAATAATAGAAAGAGTTTTTATTAAGATTTTTACATCGGACTTGAATCAAATGGTTAAATCATATGATAAAAAATTAGGATTTGATGAGTTCACCTTAACCCTAATCTGATCAGGGCTCAAGATAGAAGAACTTAATCATACAGGTAGCTACACCGAGAGATTTATTTTTAGTTTTAATCGGTTGCCACCATATAATGCTAGGTATCACTGGTGGATTTTGGGAGCAATTAGAATGATTTAGATGATCGATCATTCTAATTATTTGAATCAGAAAAGTTTTGATCCATCGAAAGGTATTTCGATGATGTCGATGATAGAGATTGCGATATATCCCATTACCATATAGAACTGAACCTAACTGGATCACACAAATAAGGATTTAAATTTGGATATGATCAATTAGACTAATCCAGTTCAATTGATCTAAATTAGATTCAATTAGGTTCAAGAAAATCATGCTAGCACATGATTGAGCCTAACGTTCTCCTTCTACAATCATTAAAAGTCATCTTGACTGAGCCAAATGTATTTGTGCTCACTCAAGTATCTTTACTTGATCTAACTGAAGCTTGTTCGGATTAGAAAAAGATTGTCGTAATTTATGAGATAAATTAGAGACAACACCTGCCATTTTTTGTCACCTACCAATTCTTATCTTTTGACTTTGGTCAAACGTTGACCTTTGACACTTAGACATTTGCCCATATGTCATGCACCCATAGGAGAGCAGATACGGGATTATCCCCTTACTAGAAAATGAAAAGAAGGGGGTGCATCTTAGGAAGGCGTGCACCTAAGGATAGGGATGCCTGGAGTCCCATACAGATGGGACTCCAGATTGCTTCTTGGAATCAACTTAGGTAGGCGCCTAAGACTCAGCTTTGACCAATCTTAGGCGCCACTAAGGGTGTTGGAGAGGGGCTCTCATCTGATTGGATTAGGTGATATCATCCCACCAATTAAATTTAGATCTGATTGCATGAAGTGATGTGATTGACCGAGATGATGTGGCACTGCATGGTGCAGCAAGGTCTATAAAAATCTTATCTGTGCCAAGCTTTAGAGGAGATCTCCCATAGCCCACACCACAAGACTGCCCCTCTCTCTCCTCTATACCATCTTCAGATCCTCTCTCTCCTCTCCATGCCTAAGAAGATTTGGGCTCTAGTTTGGTGCGATCCAGGCAAGAGAAAGACGACGAGAAAGGAAGAAGGCAGCACTACTGCAAGAGATGATTCTAGATCTTCAAAAGAAGTTTTAAAGATCCTCTAAATTAGATCCAGATTTGATATTTAGAAAGATGATAAAGAAGGAGAAGATCTCTAGATCCAGCTTGAGTGAATACCGATAGAGGTCAGGCACTTATGTGGCTAGATCCAGAACCTCAGACAATCAACAGAATCATCATAGGATAATCTGATTATCCAACAAAAGATGCAAAATTAAATCAAATTTAATTTACTTTTATTTTATTTTATTAGATCTATAAAATTAAATTTGAAATATCTTAGATCTAAATTAGAATTAAAAGAAAAAATTTTAAAATATTTCTCTTGATCCAATCATGATCTGAACGAACCTGACCCAAGAAATCGATATTTTTTCTTCAGAATCTATTCGAATTTATGTCATCTGATTTAATGCTACTGCATTGAAGGTCCGAAACCTGGACCAGTCTGTTGCAATGGCTGCACTCAAGGGATGCCTTCAGAAGAATGATTTGCTGTTCTTCTTGGAGAAGAAGTATCCTAGAAACTTTATCGATCTGCTAGCTCGGGCTGAAGGATATGCTCGAACGAAAGAAGCCTTCAAATTAAAAGATGAGGAAGTCGTTGATGGAGGATCGAATGAAGTTCGACCATACTCATGGACTCCTCTCGAGTGTAAGTGGGCCCGAACTATAAAAAGGACATATCTTAATGAAAGAAGCCTTCAAATTGAAAGATGAGGAAGCCGCTGATGGAGGGCTGAATGAAGTTTGACTGTGCTCACGAACTTTTCTTGAGTGTAAGCGAGCCCAAACTCCTCCTCAAGCTCATCGTCAAAGAAGTCCCGATAGAAGGGCACGACGAAGTTCTCCCCTCAGAAGGTTTTACAACTATGCCCCCCTCAATGCTCTAAAAATATAAGTATTGATGGAGATCAAGGAGCAACTGCCAAGGTCTAAAAAGATGCATACTCATCCTAACAAGCACAATCCTAGCATGTATTGCCTCTATTATCGTGATCATGGCCATGATACTCAAGAATGCATTTAGCTTTAAGACGAGATCGAGGAGCTTATCAGGAGAGGTCGGCTGGATTGATTCCTCATATGTCGGTCTGAAGCAAGAGAAGATCGACCGAGGGCACTGCAGCAGTCAGAACCACCAAGAAGGAAGAAACAACAAGAAGATCGGTCGTCTTTCGACATCATCAATACAATCTCTGGGGGTCTTAGTGCTTCGATGATCCATCATCTCTCAGCCTTAGAGCTAGGAGAAGCTTGCCCCAAATTGGAAAGGCTCGTATAAAATAGAGGAAGTCATCCAACCCAGAGCTTATCGCCTGAAGGAACTCGGAGGAACAAGCCATCTCTCAGTCTCAAAGCTAGAAAAAGCTTGCCCTAAATTGAGAAGGCCTATATGAAATAGAGAAGGTCGTCCGATCCAGGGAACAATGCTCCCACAACCTTGAAATTTAGAAAATCTGAGAATGTATTACCAGTAATTTTTCTTCAATAAAACTCCTCCATCTCAACATTATTATTTTTTGATGCAAATATTATATGACGACAGAAAAGAAGCAATAAAAAATGGCCATGTTAGGAGCAGAAGGAGAATCTTATCCTAATATGAGCAAGTCGAAGACCTTCGATTATTTAAGACAGAAGGAGGAAAGAGGTCCATTCAATGGCCCATCTGTGCCCCTAGTGCCATGTTAGGAATAGGAGGAGAACCTCATCCTAACATGAGCAAGTTGAAGATCTTTGATTATTTAAGATAGTAGAAGGGGAGAGGTCCATTCAATGGCCCATCTATGCCCTTAGTGCTATGTTAGGAATAGGAGGAGAACCTCGTCCTAACATGAGCAAGTCGAAGATCTCTGGTTATTTAAGATAGGAGGAAGGGAGAGGCCCATTTAACGGCCCATCTGTGCCCCTAGTGCCATGTTAGAAATAGGAAAAAAATTGTCCTAACATGAGCAAGTCAAAGACCTCCGATTATTTAAGACAGGAGGAGGGAAGAGGCCCATACAACAGCCTTAATGTGTCCCTACAGCTCGTTAGAAAAAGAAGGAGAACCTCGTCTTAATGTGAACAAAGTCGAAGGTCTTGTTCATTTTAGATGAGGTGAGAAGAGAGGTCCTAACTTGACTGGAGATAAAATCTCCTCCGAGCTTCAACCTCGACTAGAGATAAGATCTCTCCCGAGTTACAACTTTAATAGGAGATAAGATCTCCTTCAACCTCGGTCGGAGATAAGATCTCCTCTGAGCTATAACTTTAACAGAAGATAGGATCTACTTTAATCTCGATCGAAGATAAGATCTCTTCTGAGCTACAACTTCAACAGGAGATAGGATCTTCTTCAACCTCAGCTGGAGATAAGATCCCTCCTGAGCTTCAACTTCAAAAGGAGATAAGATATTCCTCGAGCTTCAACCTCAACAGCAGATAAGATCTCCCCCGAGTTTCAATCTCGACTAGAGATAAGATCTCTTCCGAGCTTCAACTTCAATAGAAGATAGGATCTCCTTCAACCTCGATCGAAGATAAGATCTCCTCCGAGCTTCAACCTCAATAGAAGATAAGATCTCCCCCGAGTTTCAACCTTGGCTGGAGATAAGATCTTCCCCGAGTTTCAATCTCAATAGGAGATAAGATCTTCTCTGAGTTTCAACCTCAGTTAGAGATAAGATCTTCCTCAAGTTTCAACCTCAATGGGTGCAGAGTCCGAAAAAAAACTTCGATAGTCATCTTTTTTGTAATCCCTTCCTTCGAATTTCGAACTTAGAAATGGAAAAACTATTGTTGGGGATAAACCCTACTCTCACTAAAGTCCAGTCTGATGCTTAGCCTAATATAATTGGTAATCATAGAAGAGCTTTGATCGAAAATTCTTTAGCAGCCAAACTCCTTTCGGACTTCTCCTTCAGTCAGATTCCTCTAGGAGCCAAACTCCTTTCAAACTTCTCCTTTAGTCAAATTCTCCAACAGCCGAACTCCTTCCGGACTTTTTCTTCAGTTAGATTTCTCTAGGAGCTGAACTCCTTCTGGACTTGTCCTTCAATCAGATTCCTCCAGCAGTCAGATTCCTTTAGGAGCCAAACTTCTTTTGGACTTCTTCAGTCAGATTCCTCTAGGACTTCTCCTTTAGTCGAATTCCTCCAGGAGTCACACTCCTTTTGGACTTCTTCTTCAGTTGAATTTTTCCAGGAGGCAAACTCCTTCTGGACTTCTCTTTCAGTCGGATTCCTTCAGAATTTTTCTTTTAGTCGGATTTCTCTAGGAGCCAAACTCCTTCCAAACTTCTCCTTCAATCGGATTTCTCTAGAAGCCAAACTCCTTTCGGACTTCTTCTTCAGCCAAACTTCTCCACCAGTCGGACTCCTTCTGGACTTCTTCATCAGTCAAACTTCATTCAGATTTTTTCAATGGATTACTTTCAGATTTTAAGTAATATTTTTTTGGATGAATCCTCTAGCCGTATTTCCTTTAGGAGTTTGAATTTCTCTAGAATTGACATATGTCAAAGCTCTTCAACCAATGCTTGCTTTCTCCGAAGTTTGACTATTAAATCTCAATAAATGGGTGACACCTCTCTCCATAATAAATTTTACGTGGCCCCAAGTGGCCCACTACCAGACGGTTATGGTAATAAATTTCATGTGGCCCCGAGCGGACTATTACCGGACGGTTATGGCTATACAAGCTCTGTCTATAAAAAGGATCCTCCAGATATATTTTTTCTAAGCTGGCTTCTCCTTCCAAAAGCTCTGCTGAATTCTTGCTTGAGCACTCCATTTTTGTTGGTCAGAAGAGCTGACTTAATCATCGGAGGGTTCTGTCGTAGCCACCACCACTGACTCCAGATGGAACTTTATTTTACAGGTCATCGGTGGTGACCTCTTCTTCCTCAACTCCATTTTGATTCGGCATCAACCAGATTCTGCACCAATACATACCATTGTTTATTATACTTTTATGATTTCTATATTGCTGGGTGTGAAATTTGAAACTATTTATATTACCATCATTATAGTATGTCATATATTTTATTGGCTCGTAACCTAATGGTCTCAGCTTCTTTGGTATGGATTCATCTCCTTGCATGACTTGTATATCATAAAAAAGATAAATTAAAGAAAATTAAAATATATAAAATAATAATGGATGCTTACCAATTAATAATACTAACATGCAAACTTTTGTGAGCACCATGTGGATATTTCTTCATCACTTATCCTCTAGTTATCTCATTTCAGCATCTTATCATATTGCCAAAACATGTATAAGATAAGTATATTAAAATAAGTAATTAAAGAGTTAGAATTATGATAGATATTTACAGGACATATGGGTTGATCTTCTCATAGTTTAGCAAAACATATGTCTCTACCTGTCAAAGTTTAATATTGGAGACAACCTGACAAATCTCATGCCCAAATTCTTGAGCGAGATAAGCAAATATTGAGATCTCTTGCTCTAATCCCTCACCACCACCACCACCATCATTTTGGCCTATTTGAGTTAGCTTTGATAGCACACTGGGATTAAAGTAGTATTGGCTAAAATTTAAAATTTCTTATATTATATAAGCCTCCATAATAGAACTTTTGACTTAGACCTTATTTTTAATTTTTTTCTTGAGACTATGCATGTATCTTTCAAATAAATACATCCATCTATACTATACTGGTCCCTCCATCCTAGCTTCATATATCAGATGAATCATGAGGTGCTCAATGCATTCGAAGAAACTAGGAGGAAAGATCTTCTCCAACTTGCATATAGCTTCTACACTACTAGCCTCAATACTGAAGATATGGTCATTAGATAGTTTGGTAGTACAAATGTCTCTGAAGAAAAGATTAAGCTCCATTAAAAAACTCTATATAGTATTGGAAAGGAGATCACGCCAAGCCAATGGAAGTAATCTTTGTATGAAGATATGGCAATCATGGCTCTTTAGCTTATAGAACTTATAATCTTTGATATTAACACACTGAGTAAGATTACTTGCATAATCATTTAGAAATTTAAGACCTTTACGACATTCACAAATATCCTTTAACTGCTCTCTCATTAAGGTATAAGATACTTTCAGCTTTAAAATTTTTTCGTGTGACACCTCAACCAGTTTTAATAAAGGACATTTGCATATATTCTTTATGTCTGCTCGAGCTTTGGAATTATCCTTTGTCTTACCCTTGACATCCATAATAGTATATAAAACATTATCGAATATATACTTCTTAATATACATGACATCAAGGTTATGATGGATCAAATTGATGGACTAGTATGAAAATTTCCAAAGGATGCTTTGCTTCATCCAATTATGAGTTCTACCAAATCTCTAAGGTTTCTGCTTATCAAACAGCATGCCAAACTGAACTTTGTCTAGTTGGGATGCCCTATGAAATACTTTCATATCACTAAGGCATAGGGGGTCATGTGAAGGAAAGATAAAGTAGTTCATGCATTGATTTAAAAAAAAAAATTTAAGCAGAAGCAAACTAGATAAAACAATTTAATCTACCATGCATTAGATCTAATCTAGAACTACCTAGGCTATGATCATATGACTCAAATGTGCATGCATAGTCTGAAAATCATATCTGAAATAATTGATTAACTTTTCATATTAATAGAAATTACATTTCTATACCTGAGCACGGGTTGAAGATCATCGTTGTTGATTTTATAGATTTATTGATCTTCATGTCACACAGCAGTCGCACATGTGAACGATCTCCACAGGTATCCACGTAGGACCGAGGCAAGTTCGAAACAACCTTGATCTCTAAGGTGATGGCCTTCTTTAGATCAGCTCCATGGATTGGATCTTGGAGAAGAAGAAAATCTGCACGAATCCTTTCGCATAGGATCTTGAAGAAGAAGCTAGAAGATAACCCTTTCTCTTCTTTTTCTTTTCTTTCTTTTTTCTCTAAAATTTTTTTCTCTCTTTTCTCTAATTTTCTCTCCCTTTAGGCATGGAAACACTGATGTAATAATAACCTTTTGGCAAAGGAGGGGTGCCACTTTATAGGTAAAGGGGGCGGTCCATTATGGATTCATGCACGCCAAAAAGGACTCCTACTCCTAATTTTTATGTGAAAAGAGAATAAAATCTGGTAATTTAATTTCTAATCTGATTTCCAATCAGATAAGGATGATTTAATTCCAAAAGAGAGAGTGAAATAGAGTCCTAAGAGAATGGGATGCCAATTATTGGCACCCCTCTCTTCTCACACGCATAGGAAAGAAAGAGGCCACCGGCCCTCTCATTTCTTGCACCAAGAGGAGGGAGAATCCTCATCGAACTGGGACTCTCTCATCCTAATCCAATTAAGTTAAGTCCTGATCAAATTCGAAGCCAAATCGAGCCTAATTCGAGTTAAACTCAAAATCTAGTCAGACTAGGTTTCTAATTCAAGTCCTACTTGAATTGAGATAACTTATTCAACTCAAATTAGATCTAAAATAATTTTAATTAAATTAAATTTAATTTAGTTAAGTTTTAAACTCTAACTTAAATTTATTAAATTAAATTACAATATTTATAATTTGATCTAAATTTGCTAACACTTAGCAAAATTTCTACTTGTAACTTTTATCAGTAGATCCAAATCATCAATGTAATTGATCATTTGATCTTGATCCACTTAAATAACTTTATCAACTTCTTTTATATGTGACCCCATAGGTTCAAAGCTAATAACATAGGAACAAATTTCTGTACCAATTAAAGTGATCATCTAGCAATGATACCCAATGTCTAGATAAATCGAATGATTGCAATGCAACATTCAAGAACCTTGAACTATGGTTACCGTATAATTCATCCTTTTGACTCTAATGCTCGGGATGATCTAGGATTTAAATTTTTAACTCTGGATGAGTCATCCATACTATGTTTCAATCTTTCACAAATCCTGTGACACCTCATAAGGATTATCCTGATCAATATTTTACTAATTTGAAACACAGTAAAATATTTATTTCAAACTTTTGGAGTCGTCAATCCCATCTTGATCGATTTTGCAAGTACTTGACTATAGCCAATAGCCTTCCATCACTATATTAAAAATATAGATAGTCCAGTACCAAAGTATAGTGAGTTACTTATAAGTTACCATGATAATCTCAGATCAGAGAAATACTTATATCTATATTCTTCATGAGCTACTCTTAACAATAGAGTGCTCCATAGGTGGATCACGTTCAGTAAAATATACTCTCACATCTCACTTGAATGCGATACTAGTATCTCCATACTTTTTGATTATGAGGACAATCGATCCATATGACATAAAATAATTTATACTCGATAAGTTATCATCCTAGTTAATAATATATCATTTGATCATCAATAATTTTAAGAATCATTCGATAAATCTTTTTTTTATCGATTGAAAGTGGTTCTAAGAACTTCATCATAATATAGGAGCTCATTTAAGAAAGTAGACATTTTATGATGAAAAACTTAAATAAATTTTATTAATCAATAATTCATATACAAATTACAAGAGGAGCATAATTATGTATAACTTAAATGATTGACTTTAGAACATAATTTTTAATAACTTTCATTTGAAATAAAGTTAATTAGAATAATATCGAATACCCATCTTCCACTTCTGTTCGTTGAACTCTTTTATTTTGAGTGTTTTAGTAAATAGGTCGACTAAATTCTCTTTTTCATCGATCTTTTGAAGCTCAATATCATCTTAATCTATAATCTTTCAGACAAGATGATAGCACTGGAGAATGTGCTTGGTCTTATGGTGTGACTTCGATTTTTTAGCTTGAGCTGTAGCTCTAGTTCTGTCACAATACAGGAAGACTAGACCATCGATGAAGGGTGCCACTCCAAGCTCGCTGATAATTTTTTGCAACCACACAGCTTGCTTGGTAACATCGGATGTTGCAAAGTACTCCTTCTCATAAATAGAATTGGCTATAGTGTATTGCTTAAAACTTTTTCGATAGATTACTCTTCCATTTATGGTTAAGATATAATCCAACACACTCTACTGCTATTATAATCTAACTAAAATACTTAAGTTAGTTTCTCTATAAATGATCCATTGATTCTTAGTATTTTTTAAATACTTAAGAATGATTTTTATAACCTTCCAATGGTTCTCATATGGATCAGACTGATATCTACTCACTACCTCTAGTGAGTAGCAACATCCGATCTTAGACATGCACTACTACAAAAATGGTCTATGGCAGCGCATACTATGGTAGAGGTTTTTGAAATCGATGTCATAGATCCTACAGTAATGGTTTTCATTAACTATTGCTATAGATCGGATTTATAATAATAATTTTTATAACTGCCGCTATAGATCCAATATATAGCAGTGGTTAACGAAAATCACTGTCGTAGGTCAGATCTATAACAGCGGTTATAAAAAATTGCTGCCATAGATCGACTTATAGCAGTGGTTCATTGTAACCGCTGCTATAGATCAGACTTATAGCAGCAATTAGTGTAACCACTATCATAAGTTGGATCTATAGCAACGGTTAGTATGAACCGCTGTTATAAGCTTATTTATGGCAGTGGTTAATTGTAACCGCTGCCATATATATATATATATATTTTAAATATTATATAATTTTAAAATTTAATGCCCATCTTCATCATTCATTATTTAAATAATTATCATAGAGTATCATCACAAAAGATCACCTCGATCCGATGGCCCTAGCTTTGTCGACCAAAAAAATTTGATTTCGACGATCACGAACGATGATGTGATGATCTGATAGATGAAGACCTTCGATGGATCCAAAAATTTATAATGATAATTTTGATGATATTTGTAGCATACTATCAAAGTTTTACTTCAATCGAATACCATTATCTTGGTCAATTTAGTATTGGTTAGTTTCGACCGTTAAATAATAAATGAGTGATCAAAGGAGCAAATGGTATCCGATTATGAGATAATTTTTTTTATAAATGATCTTGGCTACTACTTTAATCATTTTTTATGATGATAATTATAAAATTCAACTTATGAGATGAAAAACGATCTAAAACTATACATTTTCTGATAATCATTCTGAAACTTCACTGATTGTTATGCTCGTGCTTTTGCAATATCTGCTTAACATGAATAGTTTATACAAAAATGATTTAAATTTTACTATCATCATTATATAAAATATTTAAAATTATAATAAAAAATATTTAACTAAAAAATTATCTCATAATCGGATGTCGTTTATCCCTTTGATCGCTTGTTTCTAATTTAACAGCCGAAATCATTCCATACTTAATTGACCATGATAATGATATCCAATTGAAGTGAAACTTTGATAGTATGCTACAAACATCATCGAGATCATTGTTATAGATTTTCAAATCCATCGAAGGCCTTCATCTATCAGATCATCGCATCATCGTTCATGATCGTCGAAATCAAATTTTTCTAATCGATGAAGCTAGAGCCATCGGATCGAGACGATCTTTTACGATGACACTCTAATGATAATTATTTAGATAATGAATGATGATGATGGACATTAAATTTTAAAATTATATAATATTTAAAAAAAAATAGAAAAAATTATTTTCAACCTACAACAGTCGGTTATCTAAAAATCATTGCTATCAATCTATGGCAACGATTATAGAATTACTGTCGTAGATCTATTGCAGTAGTTTACCATAACTGCTACCATAGATCTATGACAGCGGTTCAATAATCGCTGCCGTACGTAGGTTAGGTTAAAAATCTTTTAAATTTTTTGCTTTTCTTTCATGCATGCTCGATTCTCTTCTCTATCCCCCTACTCTCCATCGTTGGTGAGGCTTCTTCTCCTTCGATCGGTGCCGTCCCTCCTTCCCCCTCGATCGACATTGCCCCTCCTTCCCCTCCCCCTCCGAGCCCCATCCCCAGCTGCCCCTTCCCACCATCCGCCAACCCCCCATCCGACCCCCCATCCTCCCCTCGATCGCCCCTCCTTCCTCCCATCCCCAATCGCTCCTCCCCGCACCGCCCCCCCCCACCAGCCCCCCAAACCCCACCCTCCCCCAGCCGCCCCTCCTTCCCCCCATCCCTAGCCGCCCCTCCCCACCATCCCCCACCCTCTCCCCGGCCACCCTCCTTCCCCCCCATCTCCGACCGCTGCTCCCGCCACCCCCCACCCTCCCCTGGCTGCCCCTCCTTCCCCCATCCCCGCCTCTCTCTGCCCCCTCACCCCCAAACCCCACGTCATCCACCCTGGCCCCCACACCCCACACTCTTCCTCTCGATCCGACCCTCTTGTCATTAGCTGCCGGACCTCCTCGTCACTGTGCCCCCTTCCTGCCCTCCATCCCCGCCCCTACTCTCTCTCTCTTTCCTCTTTCTCTCTCTTCTCTATCTCACTATCTTACTTTTATTTCATAGGTTACCTCTAGTGTCTGTCATCCTTCTTCTAGCATCGTCGCCGGCGACCCTCGGAGCTTTCGGTGCGATCCGCTCTCTATAGCCGCAGGTATAATTTTTTTTTAATTTTATAGTATTATTTATTAATCATGTATATTTATAATAATTTATAGAATATTTATAATATAATAAATATTATAAATATTTATTATAAATATTATAATTATCTACATGCCATAGTTTTTGTATTGGAATCTGGATATTTAGATTCAGATTCAATTTTAATTACTGGTACCAGATCCGAACTTGAATACTTGATGGGTCTGAACTTGAAGTACCAGACCTGGATCCTGAAAGGTCAAATCCGATTTCGAGATTCGAAACTAAGAAACAGAGAGACTGAGAGGAGAGATCGACAGATTGAGAGAGGGAGGGTCGGTCGCTCGTGAGCTGTCGGCAAGGGAGACTGAGAGTGGGAAGGAAGGAGGGAGGGAGGGGGTCCGACCTCGCCAGCGATGGTCCGACCTCGCCGTCGTCGTCGATGAGGAAGATCAAGAGAGGAAGAGAGGAAGGGAGGGATTCCGGCCTCGCTGCTATCATTAGGAGGGAGGGGGTCTGACCTCACCGACGAGGGAGATTCGAGAGAGGGAGAGTGGGAAGATCGAGAGAGCGAGAGAGGGAGGGAGAGGGTCCGACCTCGTCGGCATCACTGGGAGGGATGGGGTCTGGCCTTGCCGGTGAGGGAGATCGAGAGAGTGAGAGAGGGAGGGATGGGGTCCGGCCTCACCAACGAGAGAGATCGAGAGAGAAAGAGAGGAAGATCGAGAGATGAAAAAGTTGGGAGGGAGGGGTTCGATCTCGCCACCGTCATCGCCAGTGAGAGAGATCGAGAGAGGGAGAGAGGGAGTGATCGAGAGGGGATGGCACACAGTCGAGCTGGCTTGGATATGCAGTCGAGCCAGCTTCAGATCGTGATCGAGTCGGTTGAGGGAGGACCCAAGTCGGATGTCTCAAGCATGGAGTCGGCTGTCTCAAAGGCACGGAGCCAGCTCGACTTCTGAGCGAATAGAATTTGATATGTCTCTCTAAGATTCCAACTTTAAGCCCTAAGATGCTACCATCATCTACTTTGTTCTTCTTTCAGATTTTTGAATTAATACCAAGGTTCACGCAAGAGATCGGATCTATGACTGTTGCTCATCCTTAATTATTTATGAATATAATTCATGTTGTAGAATTTATTGCATAACATTTTCTGAATGTTTATATCTTGTTGCTTTTGTTTATTGCATTGCATAACGATAGACCCATCAATTGATTAGTGTATATATTAGAGACTATTTATTGATGCTATACTAATATTATTGTTCAACATGTTATATTGATTAATGTTCATTAACGTTGTAGGTCACGATGGCACCAAAATATCATCTAGCTTTCACCCCTGCCCTTCGGCGAGTTACGTGCAGTTCAGCATCGGAGGAGCAGTCGGAGCATACTCTGTCCATCTTGACATCGACTGCTCAGGGACCTCCACCGTCGGCATCTACTCCATCGACAACATCTACTCCATCGACGGTATCTACTCCCTAATAGTTGAACCTCTACCGTCGTCCATATCTGAGATACATGCTACTATATAGGCATTTGAGTGTACGTTTTTATTATATTAGTACAACTTTATTTTTTATATAATATTTGCATTTATATATTTGCATAATGTATCTGCATTGTAGGTGCATCATCCAACAGAATATTTTACGATTCCACATGTATGGCACATGTGTGGAATCGCTAGTATCAGGTGATGATCTATTATGATGCGGAGAGGAGGCCGATAGAGGAGATCGCATGAAAAATTCATTTCTTTTTTGGAGTGCTTGTGAGGTGGTCGGACATCATTCCCGTAGAGCCCAGAGACTGGCATTTGATGGATGCCGCCGTCAGGGATCAGGTATGGGAGGAGATATGGGTAAGTACGTGCATCTTAGTTATATTTATATATTTTATATATTTACACTATATATGTTAGATTAGAATAATTTTATAACTGATTTTTGATAACTTTATGCAGAGGAGGTACGACTTTTCGATCATGAGAGGGCTCGAGATGTTCAACTGAGGAAGATCGGAGAGCTGTACCAGAATTACAAGGTCAATCTCCATAGAGGATGGCTCGAGCATCGACGAGACACTTCGGAGGAGCTTATTCTCTGGATATAAGACTGTCCTTCGAGTCAGTGGGAGAGGATGGTTAGACACTAGAGGAGCTAGGAGTTCGAGATAAAATTTCTAACTTTTAAATTTTTCAATACGCTTAAAATTTTATTTAAATATTTTTAAATATTTATTATTTATTTGAATACTTATTAGGCAACTTTCTATCAGAACCAGGAGAACCATGCAGCCCATGAGTATATGCACACTCTAGACCGCGAGTTTATGGCCAGTCGTATGCATAGAGAGGTAATTAATTCTAAATCTTACTAGATAAATTAAATTCATATTTTTTATCATCTTTCAGATAAATTTATTCTTTATTATAGCTGATGAGAGATGGAGTGATGTCCAGCCATAGCGAGATCTTTCGATCTAGCCACATGGACAAGACGGGCAGGCCGATGAACGCCACGATCGGATGTATTTTTGTAAGTATTAAATATATTAGTATATATGATTAGTATTATAATATTTTTTATAAAATTTTTATTTTAATATATAATTACAGGATCAATTAGATATGCTCACAAGCGATGGCTCGGATATCTCTAAGCCCCATGACCATCTGTCTCAGGTCTTGGGGCCTGAACACTCTAGGAGGATCCGATGTAGGCTCGGACACATGCCGATAAGCTACTGATCTGAGGTGAGTGTCTCCTCATAAACTTTCAATGTTGTCAGCTGGAAGGAGGTTGATGAGGCATTAGCATGGGTAGATCATACTGCGACGCGGGCAGATCGAGCTGAGGAGCGCGCATCTCATCTGGAGGGCATCGTGAGAGACATGATGTCGATGCTCAGCGCATGTTTTAGAGTCATGAACTTCGAGGATATGTTGGCTCGCATTCCAGCTCCTGCTCTGACTCTAGCACCAGCTCTAGCTCCAGCTTCGGCTCCCGATGACGACGATGATGATGTAGATTTAGGAGACTTTTGATGTATTTTATTTTTTTAAAAAATATTATAATAAATTTTATTCGATAATAAAATTTTAGCATTTTAGAATAATTTTTGTGTTTATTATATTTTCTCGTATTATATATCTATATTTATTAGATAAAATATATTAAAAAAAAAAAAATTTTAATTTTTTTAATTATTCAAGATCTATGATAGTGATTTTATAACTGCTGTCATATCTGTGTCAATCATTACCATAGATTTTTGATGTAAATGGTGCCAACCACTATATTAGACCTATAGCAGCGACTAAGAAACTACTGCTATAGATTATCTATGGTAGCGATTATGTAACCGCTGTTATAGATAACCTATGGCAGTAATTACATAACCGCTGCCATAGGTCGATCTATTGTAGCGATTTATAAACCGCTATAATAGGCTATCTATGACAGCGGTTCAAACAATCACTGCAATAACCACTGCCATAGAGCTACGGCGATGGCTTCAGAAGCAGCGGTTAAATAATCATTGTCATAGCCTATGGCAATGATTTTTTGGACTACGACAGTAGTTACGAACCACTGCCATAGCCCATTTTTGTAGTAGTGATGTCATGACGTATATGATAGATCCCACCATAGAAGTATATGGGATCCTACTCATATGCACTCTCTCTTGTGGAGTTGTTGAATAATCTTTTTTAGAGAGAAATTTTTTTTTGCCTATCAGAAGATAGCTTTTCTTAAAATTCTTCATGCTGAACCATTTCAGTACAATGTCTATATATATGGACTAGGACGATCCAAGCATTCTTTTAGATCCATCTCTACATATCTTCATTCTCAGGATGTAGGATGCTTCTTCTAAGTCCTTCATGGAGAATTATGACGACAATCATATTTTTATTTTTTGTAATGCAGTGATATCATTCTCAATTAAAAGAATATTATCCACATATAACATAGAAAATATGACCACTAAACCATTAGTCCGCTTGTATATGTAGGATTCTTCTCTATTCTTAATAAAATCATACATTTTTTATCATCTTATCAAAATATATATTTCAATTTTGAGATGCCTGCTTTAATCCATAAATGGATCTCTGAAGCTTGCATACCTTAAACTCATTTATGGATGTGAATCCTTCATATTGTATTATATACATCTCTTCGTCCAGATCTCCATTCAGGAAAGCTATTTTTATATCCATTTACTAGATTTTATAACTTAGGTGTGCTGCTATCGTAAACATAATCTAATGAATTTGATATTATCACAAGAGAAATCATCTCATCATAGTCAATAATATAGCATTAGTGATATCCTTTGGCCACCAAATAGGCTTTATAAATTTCTATCTTCCCATCTATGCTCCTTTTTTTTTGAAAATCTACTTACATCCTATGAATTTTATTCCTTCAGGTGGATCAATGAGTGTCCAAACATCGTTAGCCTTCATGAACTTTATTTCGAACTTTATGGCTATCAGTCATTTCTCCGAATCAGACTTCTGCATTGCATTCATATAAGTGATCAGATCTTCATCGATCTTATCGAGCTCAACAGAATCACTATCCTGGATCAAGAAATCATAGTATCTATTCAGTTAATATGGTACTCTATCAGATCATCTTAAGGATGACTTTACATTGATCTCTAGATTTGATCTAATCAAATTTAGTTCAAGTTCAGTAGATTATATTAGTTCTTCTACTTGTCGAACTTCGTCAAGTTCAATTTTATAGGCATTAGTTCTTTTTTCAAAGAATTTTTTTTCTAAAAAGATTGTTCTATTACTAATAGACATCTTTTGTTCATCATCAGTATGGTAGAAGAAATATCTCTTAGTCTCTTTTGGTTATCCAATAAATAAATATTTATCAGATCTAGGTCTGAGCTTATTTATTTTCAAATATTTGACATAAGCTGGATAACCCCAAATCTTAAGGTGTAAGAGTACCGGTTTACCTCCAGTCCATATCTCATATGGTGTTTTACTTACAGACTTACTTAGAACTCTATTTAGTAAGTAACAAGCCGACTCTAGTGCATATACCCAAAAAATGATCGACAGACTTGCAAAGCCTATTATGAAGCGAACCATATCTAATAAGATTTAATTTCTTATTTTAGACATCATATTGTATTATGGTGTCTCGAAAAGGATCCATTGGGAGAGAATCCATCCCATTCTCTTGTAGATATGTCAGAAACTCATCAATGAGGTATTTTTCTCCTTGGTCTGATTGAATAATTTTAATATTTTTACCAATTTGTTTCTCCATCTCATTACATAATCGTTTGAATATTTCAAATGACTCAGATTTTTATTTCATAAGGTGGATGTACCCATACCTAGGTAGATCATCAGCAAATGTAATAAAGTAGTAATATCCATCTCTAACATTTATATTCATAAATCTACATACATCACTATGTATTAGACCTAGAACTTCACTAGCTCACTTATCTTTTTCATAAAAGGTAACTTGATCATTTTACTAAAAAGACAGGACTCATATGGTGGCACTGATTTATAATCACTGACTTCGAAAATTTTTTCTTGGGTTAGTCTGTTAATCCTATTCTTGTTAATATAACCTATCCTATAGTATTAAAGATTGATATCGGAGACATCATCTACTCTAGGACGTTTACTAGATGTGTATACTACACTAATAGACTGTGATAAAATATAAATACCATTATTTAGTTGTCCATTTATTTTAGTAACATTATTCATAATGATATTATAAAAATCTTCTTTTATTGAAATCTCATAATTGTTCATGGTTAAAAGGCCTAAAAAAATAATATTCAATAAAAATGAAGGAAAAAAATGATAATCATTCAGAACAATAACATTGGGCTTGAAAACAAGCTTGATAATTTCTAAAACTAGAGCTAAAACTGATCTTCCATCTTCAACATTCAGGAATCTTTCACCATCTTCAAATCACTTACTAAACTGAAGTCCCTACAACAAATTGCAAATATTAATAGAACATCCAGTATTTGATACCTAGATAGTAGTATCATAAATAGAGAAGTTACATGGTGTTATCATATAATTATCTTGTCCAACAATAGCTTGCTTCTTCTTCTTATTTGACTTGTTCAAATCTAGTGAGGCAATGTATAGAGGATAATTTCTCTTTCAGTGTCCTAGCTTTTTGTAGTAGAAGCATTCTACCTGACTCTGATCGGACTTTGGCTTCTTAGTCTGATTGGGTTTCAATGCCCCAGCACTTTGTACCTTCTTATTCTTCATTTTATTTCTTTTTCTAAAGGATCGACGCCCAGAAGAAGATCCTCCTACTAAACTCACCATCTCCTTGTAGAGCTGATGATCCTTCTCAAAAGTCTGCAGTAACCCCAGCAACATGGTAGTTTACTATAGATTTAGTCATTCTATAATGACTAAGGAAGGGAAGATATGACTTTGATAGAGAGTTCAATATCGCATCTTTTCCAAGCTATTCCTCCAAGGAAAAACCAAGTTTGCTCAGGTGCTCGATCATCTCGAGCATTGAAAATGGCACGATTAGTCTTGGCCTCTTAATATCATTAGGTGTGCCAAAGGATTTGTTCAACACTTGTAATATTTTCTCTAGTTGAGCCTCCTCAAACTTACAACTAAACTCATCATTCATGGCCACTCGCATTATGCAACGGACCATGGTTCTATCGTTAAGCCACTTCAAGTAAATGTCTCAAACTACACCATGGGCGTTCAGAGCAGGGTCCTTAAGTGCTAGATCCATTATCGCATATAGGATCTACTCATGCTCTAGGACTCTCTTAAGTTTTTGATACAAGCTATTAAAATTAGATCCCATCAACTTATCACTATCCAATAGTGATCGGAGCGACAAAGAAGTGGCCATAACTATATAAAAGAAAAACCAAAAGCCTAATTAGTATATGAATTGATTAAATCTAAAGACATGAACTTTAGTCTAAAGATTCTTCTACTATTTTATACGAATTGGTAGCCTCTACTTTCAATTCAAGAAATTACATTAATTTCTTAGTAGATATTAGAATCCACATAAACCGTATACGAGCCCGACTTTAGCCAATCAGCCCATGTGCATCTATGGATAGGTTTTTAAACAATTATTTTTTAAAATATTTTTTAATAATTAATTTTGCTCTAATTTTTTTAGTAGGCTTTGGCCTTCACTAAAAGGTCTGGTTAGGTCCAACCATTAACATGACCACACTCAGTACATCTAACCAATGAATGATCAGGCTTGACTTTGACCAGCCAACCTAATCACCTATCAGAGAGATATGATTGAGTTATCATATAATGAATAATAATTTCAATAGTAAATAAGCACCAGGCATTTGCACCTTCAATGATCATCAGACTGTTGGATCCTTTGCCATCCATCTTAATGGGAGGCTATGAATTTATTATCTTCATGACATTTTTATTTTATGAACCTAATAATTTAGAGAATTTTATGAAATGATTTAAAAAAGAAGAGAAGCAATTAACCAGTAGTTAACATTTCTTCCACTAACTTCACCAAGTCTTAAAGAGGACTAATGATAAGACTGGTTAACTGGTATCTAAATCAATAATATTGATTAACCTAGGTGACATGGATTAGCTCAAATCAATGAGCAACCTAATCAAAAGCTGACTAACTACATTAGCTAGAAAAGTGAGATCAATGGGAGGATCTTCTAAAGCTTGCTTTAGACACCATCAAAATGGCTAGAAAAGCAAGCTATCAATTAAAAACCACTGATCAAGATTGCCAAACTTATCTTAGATATCAATTGGTTTATCAGTTTTGATTTGGTCTACCTAAAGACTTGGACCTGACCACTATGCCATGATCAGGTCTATTTGGTAAAATCAAAAACATGGACTTTGATCAACAACAACTATTGGGATTGATCTATAGAGAAGACTTGATCTAATCAGATTCAAGTCTTTGTCAGATTTAGTCAATTTCTCTATTAAGTCTAAATTTGATTCTAGCCATAGATCTAACTCAATTAATTGACTTGATCCAAGATAATACATAGATCCAAATTTTATGCAATATCTTTAGATCTTAAATTTACAATTCTAGATCTAATGTTGCGACTCTTAATTCTTAATTAAGTGTAGAAAGATGAAATAATTTCAAGTATGAACTTTTTTACACAAAATTTTATGTAGAATTATTCTGTCCAGAGACTTAAGTCGACTCCCCTTGGAATTGAGTTGACTCAACTATTGAGTCAATTCGTTTAGAGACCAAGTGAACTCGCATTGACAATTAGCAAAGAGATGATTTAGGCCTTCACAATTGAGTTGGCTCATCTGCAACTTTTATAGAATTTTCAGATCAGATTAATTTTGCATTAACAATTTCAATGTTTAGATCAGATCCTATGGTTTTGAATTTAGGATTTTGCAAAAATTAAGTTTCAAATCTAAATTTTATAAAATATATCTATCACATATATAAGTTCTAGATTCAAATCAAAACTACATATTCTATGTATGTATCATAAGGATTTAGATTTAAAACATGAAACACATCATTTAGATCTCATTTAAACAATCTAAAATTAGATCATAAATCAGTTTATTTTATGATTTAAGTTTTTAGATTAGTACGTACTAAGATAATCTATTTACTATAAGAGAAAAAACTTACAGTAGGACAACATTATAATTAGTACATATGATCCTTGATTTTATTATTTTTAGATTTTTATTCATACATAATTATGTCAAAAAAACCTACACTTTGATATCAATTGAAGGAAAGCTAGAGCAGTTCATGCATGGATTTTATTTTATTTTTTAAGCAAAAGCAAACTAAATTAAACAATTTAATCTACCATGTACTAGATCTAATCTAAAACTGCCTAGGCTAGGATCATATGACTCAAACATGCATGCATAATCTAAAAAGTACATCTAAAATAATTGATTAAGATTTCATATTAATAAAAATCAGATTTCTATACCTGAGCATGGGTCGAAGATCACTGTTGCTGATTTCATAGATTTGTTGATTCTTTCTGTTGTACAGTAGCTGCATACATGTACAGCCTCCATAGGTATCGACACAAGGTTGAGGAAAGTCCAAAACAACCTTGATCTCCAAGGTACTAGCCTCCTTTAGATCAGCTCCACGGATTGGTTCTTGGTGTAGAAGAAAATCTGCATGAATCCTTTCGCACAGGATCTTGAAGAAGAAGCTAGAAAAGAATACTTTCTCTTCTTTTTCTTTTCTTTCTTTTTCCTCTAAATTTTCTCTCTCTTCTCTCTGATTTTCTCTCCCTTCGAGCTTGGAAACATTGATGTAATAATAACCTTTTGGCATCCAAAGGAGGGGCACCACTTTATAGGCAAAGGGAGCGGCCCAATATAGAATGTACGCATGCCAAAGAGGAGTCCTAATCCTCTTCTAATTTCCACATTAAAAGAATAAAATTTGATAATTTAATTCCTAATCCGATTCCCAATCAATAAGGATGATCTAATTCCAAAAGAGAGAGAAATAGAGTCCTAAGAGAATATGGTGCCAATTATTGGCGTCCCTCTCTTCTCACATGTGTAGGAAAGAAAGAGGGCGCTGGACCTCTCATTTCTTGCACCAAAAAGAGGGAGAATCCTAGTCAAATTAGAACTCTCTCATCCTAATCCAATTAGATTAGGTCCTGGTTAAGTTTGGGTTCAATCTAAATCAAATTCGAAGCCAAATCAAGCCCAATTCGAGTCAAACTCGATATCTAGTCAAACTACATTTCTAATCCAAGTCCTACTTGGATTGAGATAACCCATTCAACTCAAATTAGATCTAAACTAATTTAAATTAAATCTAATTTAATTTAATTAGATTCTAAATCCAAACTTAAGCTTATTAAATTAAATTGCAATATTTTTAAGTAGGTCTAAATTTGCTAATACTTAGCAAAACTTCTACTTATAACTTTTACCAATAGATCTGAATCATCAATCCAATTGATCATTTGATCTTGATCCAATCAAATGACTTGGTCAACCCCTTTTGTGTGTAACTCCATAAGTTTGAATACTAAATCAGTAGCATAGAAATAAATTTTTATACCAATCAAAGTGACCATCTAGTAATAATACTCAATGTCCGGATAGGTCGAATGAATGCAATGTAACATTCAAGAACTGTGGACTACGGTTATTGTATAATTCATCCCTTTGACTTTAATGCTCAGGATGATCTAGTGTTTAAATTGAAAATTCTGAATGAGTCATCCATATTATGTTTCAACCTTTCACAAATACTATGATATCTTACATGGATTATCCTGGGTAAGATTTTACTAAATTAAAACACAACAAAGCATTTACTCCAAACTTTTGGAGTGGTCGATCCCATCTTGACTCATACACTGACTTCACAATTACTTGACTATATCCAATAGGCTGCCACCACTATATTAGAAATACAGGTAGTCTAGTACCAAAGCACAGTAAATTGCTTACAAGTTATCATGATGATCTCAAGTTGGAGGGATACTTATACTCATATCCTTCGCGAGCTACTCTTAATAATAGAGTGCTCTGCAAGTGGATCATGTTCAATAAAATATACTCCTATATCTCACTTGCATGCCATACCAGTATTTTCATACTCCTTAATTATGAGGATAACTAATCCATATGGCACACAACGATCTATACTCGATAAGTTATCATCCTAGTTAATAACATATCATTTAATAACATATCATTTAATCATGAACAATTTAAGAACCATCCGATAAATCCTCCTTTATCGATTGAAAGTAGTTCTAAGAACTTCATCATAACATAGAAGTTCGTTTAAGAAATATAGATAATTTATGATGAAAAAGCTAAATAACTTTTATTAATCAATAATTCATATACAAATTATAAGAGGATCACAAGCATCTACAACTTAGATGATTGACTTTAGGATAATTTTCAACGTCATGGTCCTTCTCTATCTTATTCCTCCTGAAAGTGTCCCACTACTTTAAAAAAAGGATGATATTTGGGGAGGAATTAATGATGATAATTGATTTAGTAAGGCTTATGGCCATGCTCTAACTGAAATAATTTGGTATTCTCTATGCAATAGGGACATGCAAGCTTTTCATGAGTGCTCCATCCTAACAGCATCCCATAAGTAGAAAAATTGCTAATTGTCCATATCAATGCAGCTTTCATTATAAAATTTTGCTTTTTCGATACATCAAAAGTATGTAACATCAGATCATAAGAATTTTAACTCATCAATAAGAGGTCTTAGATAAACATCAATGCTTCTACTAGGATGTTGTGGTCTATGAATGACTAATGTAAGAAAGATGTTATTTCTTTCATGCACATCTCAGGCAGCAGATTGTATGGAGTAATAAAGTCTGGCCAACATGAATAAAAAGTCACTACATGACTGAATAGATAGATCCAGTCGAACATTACATGATTCCTGAATAAATAAAGGGCGGCAAGCATCAAATTGCTTCGATGCCTTGTTGTCCGATGGATGACTCATTATATTAGAGTGCTTGCAAATCCCTTCTTCATGCCATCTCATCTACCTAGTAATACTCTTAGACAAGTAGAGCCGCCATAGTCTAGGAGTGAGAGGAAGGTATCGAAGAAGCTTATATGGTATGTTCTTCTGATTCCTACCCTCTTGCCTCGACTTAAATCGACTTTCATCGCATACATCACAGAAATCCTTCAGTTGGTCCTCCTTATAGAAAAGCATGCAATCATTATGGTATGTATCTATCTTTTTATATCCCATGCTCAATCCTTTCACTATTTTTTTTCAAAGTATAGAAGAACCAACTAAAGAGTTTATATGATGTATGTAGCTTTCATTGCATGCATCACATAAATTCTTCAGTTGATCCTTCTTATAGAAAAGCATGCAATCATTATGGCATATATTAATCTTCTTATATCCCATGCCTAATTCTTTCACTATTTTCTTTAAAATATTGAAGCTCCCAACAAGTTTCTCATCCTTCAATAATATTTTTTATTATTGCTACCATCTTATCATAATAATCGATCGTCATATTAAACTCGACCTTCAAGTTCAACAACTTTGACATAGTTGATAATACAACATGTATTTCACATCATGACTACAATGGTTCATTAGCATCTTTCAGCATATGATAGAAATTGCCACTGTCAGCTTCTGAATTATCCTCTACATCTCAGTTAAATTCAAGACTAGCCACATCCATAACCATATCTACCATTCTATCCGTGTTCCTGTCCTGCTTGCTTCTAACTCTTGCAACTCTCTCATGTCTATCCATACAGATACCAATACTTGTAGTTGGACATAAATTCATTCTTATATAAATAGATAGTAATTGTATTCCTATCAAATATTTTTCTATTATCACATCTATTATAAGGACAATGAGCCCGTCCTTGAGAGTGTTGCATTTCTAAAAGTAAAATCGTAGAAGTACTCTACACCCTCTTTATATTCATCAGCAAAAATCAAAAATCACTCAATTGACTACTCGACGGTCCATCCAACTGAGATCTGAGGTTTGAGCACGTAGGACAAGCCTTGACTCCATGTTCGCAATGCTGACCAGTATCTTCCCTCAGTCTAAGCTTGCAGGGCAAGTAGGGGCTAGATATAATGAAATTAAAAATGGCAATTAGGCCATAATATAATGAAAGTTTATATTGACCATTAAAAAATTAAAAATAGTTTGAACATCAAAGAAGGAAAGAGAAAGAGAAGGATTAGATTTAGTATTTCATCTGTAACTAAATCAAAATGACAACAATTGGTTGCCTGTAGAAGAAGGCCATCCAAGATTACTGCTACTAGAAATAGTTGAATCAGCAAAAGGATATCTTGAAGTCATCATCGTCTCCCTACACAAACCTTAAAGCAAACCTTTGCACATAGGCCATATTGCATATTTTGACATTCAGCATAAAAAATAAAAGTCAAAAGAATATAAAATAATAACCAATTAAATTTTTAAAGCCATGGCAATTAGAGCAATTAATCTAAAAAAATCAGAATCAAAGAAACTATAGTAACAGCCGGTTAGAGCAATTAATTACCATCATAATATTTGGCGACCACCATATAGGCTGGATTGGACTAGGCCAAATCCCTCCTTGAGTCTGGTCTAATTTTTTTAAAAAATTAATAATATTATTAATTTAAATTAATAATATTATTAATAGTATTATTAATTTAAATTAATTAAATATTATTAATTTAAAACTAATTTAATTAAATATTATAAATTTAATTTAAATATTAAATCTAATTAAATTAAATTATATAAATATTTGGCGTAGCGGTCATCATTGCTATGCAGTCGTCGCCATCACGATCGCTAATGCTCACCAAACATAGCTACATAATAATAAACGATGTTGCGGTATGGAGACAACACTACATGGTAGGGACAATGCTATCGGAAGCTTGAGGAGATGGTTGGAGGGAGGCAAGCCAGGGGCTCAGGGAGGCAGCCAGGTGGAGGTGAGTTGGCTCAGGGCTCAAAGAGGCGGACGGTAGCTTGGGAAAGCCGAATTTGACGGCAAGAAAAGAGAGGGACTGGTCTGGTAGCCGAGGGGAGGTGGGTTAAGGGCTGACGATCAAAAGCTTGGAGAGGTGAGAGATGGCCGAGGGCTTGGGGACAGGTTGTTGGCTCGAGGAGGCAGCTGAGGCAAGGCGAGCTAAGGGCTTAAGACTCAGAGAGATGGCCAGTGGCTTGGGGAAGTCAGATTTAATGGCAGAAAAAAGAGGAGGACCGGACCGACAATCAGGGGGAGGTAGGCCGGAGGCAGTCGGGGGGAGATGGAAGGTGGCCGAGGGCTTGGAAAGGCAGCCGAATGCTCGAGGACGTCGGATCTGGTTGCACGATGGGGGAAAAGGGGATCCGAAGTCGGGGAAAGAGGGGTGGCAGAGGGACTGAAGGTTGGAAAAAGAGGAGATCGGTTGCTAATGGGGGAGCCAACCTAGAAACCAAGAGAGAGGTGGGGGAAATGGCAGAGGTGGTGGAATATGAGGGTGCACAATGAGAAAAAATGAGAAAAAAATTGGAGGAAAAGTTATTAGTGATGGTAACACTACAAGAAAATAGTGATTTTGCAACCGATTTTGCGATCAAAATTTTTGGTTGAAATTTACGATTGATTTTACGATCGAAATTTTTGCAACCGATTTTATGATCGATTATTAAAAAAATAATATAAAGATCGAAAAATATCGGTTGCAAAATCGATCACAAAATTTTAATTTTATGATTGATTTTGCAATCAAATATTTGAATATAAAAGTAAATTTATAAAATATTAATTTTATAAAATTTTACAACTGATTTTATAACTAATTTTTTGATCGCAAAATTTGAGACCAAAAAATCGATCACAAAATGCCATAATTAATTTTTTTTAAAATTTAAAATAATTTAAAAATTTAGCAATCAATTTTTTAGTTAAAAAATTATTTTTTTAATCAATTTTTTGGTCATAAATTTTTTGATTGAAAAATTGATTGAAAAATGCCAAAATTAATTTTTTAAATTTAAAATAATTTTAAAAAATTTTTGACCAATTTTTTGTTGAAAAATTAATATTTTCTAACTATTTTTTGTTCACGAATTTTTTAATCAAAAAAATTAATTGAAAAATGCTAAAATTAATTTTTTTAATTTTAAATAATTTTAAAAAAATTTTGATTGATTTTTTGGTTGAAAATCGATTTTTTGATCAAAAAATTTATGACAAAAAAATGATAAAAAAATATTAAAATTATTTTTTTTATTTAAAATAATTTTTGATCAATTTTTTGATTGAAAAATTAATTTTTCTGACCAATTCTTTGGTCGTAAATTTTTCGATCGAAAAATTCTAAAATTATTAATTTTTTTTTAATTTAAAATAATTTAAAATTCACTCCATGAGCATGAAAGAAGAGGCGAAGAGTGCTTGGCGTGTCGGCCTTTAATCTTGGGACCCATCCGCCGACCCTGCTGCAATACGGTTCTCATCAACACTAATGCATGATCGGCTCCATTTGAATGCCACCTCGTTCCCATTGGCTCTGACTGTCCCGCACACTTCCAATGTTCTAAAGCCCGCCATTGATCGGCCTATCTGAGTTGTTCTCAAAAAATATGGATCCACATCCACCATCATGAGCATGGATGGTATGCTCGTACACAGAAGGAATAGCTGATTCCTCAAATTCCACATATCCTGCTTCACTTCGGCGAATTACTCCATCAACTTGTCGTCTTGCAAGTTATTCTATGCTAGACACCTTAAAACGTTGCATCATGTCCTCATACAATGCATTGGCCTATCAACATGAAAGAAAAATCCGGAAAGAAACCAAGAGGCTTTCTTTTTTAAGGGCAAAATATGTTCCACCATTAACGGGGCTACTGGATTTTAGTAAACAACTGATACACATGGTGCAAGTCGAGCAAACACAGTAGAAGAAAAGATTAAACATGCTAATTTTCATAATTAATTAGTACAGGGAAAAATTAAGCATACGAGGCATTGCAATAATCAAAAATATCTGTTGCTTCTTTCCATAGAGGTATGGATCATGACTCATTAACTTTCAAGTATTTTCTAATATCTATACCTTCTTGCCGTGGCCATGTTAATACATTCAGGAATTTTCTTGACCATCACACAGGAAATCACTTGTATGATAATATCTTGGGAAGTTCTAGCTAAAGCTAGCAATAGGTCACACACAACATACTGGTCTACGCCATTGTTTATTGCACCACATTCACTAGAGCTGCTTCCCAATCATCCTTATTTCCAGCTCTTGCTATTCCTCTTCAAAATTGAAACTAAATTATCCATAAAAAGTGCAGATAGACAAAACCTGAATGCAATTTCTTCAACTCTAATCGTTGATCCATCATGTTCTTCTTATACCCAACCAAATGTTCTTTTATTAATATAAATCTAGTAGTCTCAAGCCCAAAAATATTGTTCATTTATAATGGCAGCATGCAACATAACCAGAATAGAGTCTAAACCCAATTAGTAATTACCAGAACATAGATCAAAAAAGAAATCACATGTAACGTGAATCGTGATTAGAAGAAAACAAGATACCTTAAAAAAGAAATCACATGCAACGTGAATCATGGTTAGAAGAAAACAAGATACCTTATTAAGCTTTTCTGCATCCTTCATCTTCTCCAACATCCAACGATCGATCAATTTCCTAATTTCAGCCTTTGCATCTTTTAATTTGAGCATCACCTCTTCAAGTTGTGCTTTAACCGACTTGCTCTTGCTTATTAATAAATTCAAAGCTTTTGTCTTTTCTTCTAAATCCTTCTTAAGCTGTGAGTTTTCATCCCTAAAATATTTGGCCACATTAGGTTGAACTCACTCATGCTATTCTCAAAGATCAGATATGTTTTACATAAAAGTGTAAGAATTATCCATAATAATTGAACCTTAATTGTGCGCTTTCATCTTGAAGGTTAGACGCTAATTCTTCCTTCTCTTGAACAAGAGCTTTTGAGTTCCTGCACTCCGCTACTTCAACCACAAGCTATTCAGACAACCAAGCTTGAGCTTTGTAACATTGTTGCAGTTCTAATTCAAGATTTCCAGCTTTTTCCTTCCACTCTAAGCTTTAAGCAACACGAGGATCAGATTAGAAAAAAAAAATGAATATTTAGAATGATGAATTATAATGTTATTCAAGTTATCGATCATAATTTTTTTTTAAAAAAAAGAGATTAAATGTTGCATATACCGGAACAAGAAGATTTATGGTTGCAGTACTGCTGATCTATGAAATAAAAGCTCGCATAGGAGCTAAAAGAAAAGCTGGAGCAAATAAGATGGGATAATCAACTGAGAGTTATTGCCAGGATGTTACTTCAATCTTTAGCCCAAAATTGGCAAAAAAAGAAACTAAACAAACAAATAGATGAGAGGTGCCTCAAATAAGTAAAACATTATCACCTTCACATGCCTCCTTGAGTGGTCCATCAGTGGTATGCGGTTACATAATCTTCAAAAAATTTACTAATCTCCTTATTCCAGGAGGAATAAAGATTCACAATTCATAACGTTAATCGCAAGTCACATGATTACTGACTTTTTTCCTCTATTAACTTTAATTTAGAAAATACCAAAATTAATTTTGCGATAAAAAAATTAGTTGGAAGATGCCAAAATTATTTTTTTTTAATTCAAAATAATTTAAAAAATTTCCAACCAATTTTTCTATCAAAAAATTAATTTTTTTCCATCAATTTTGTTATCATAAATTTTCCAACCAAAAAATGATAAAAAAAATACCAAAATTAATTTTTTCTAATTTAAAATAATTTAAAAATTTAGCGATCGATTTTTTGATCATAAAATTAATTTTTCCAATCAATTTTTTGGTTGCAAATTTTTTGACCAAAAAATTATTCAAAAAATACCAAAATTAAATTTTTTAAATTAAAATAATTTAAAAATTTAGCGATCAATTTTTTGATCATAAAATTAATTTTTTTTGATTGATTTTTTGGTCATAAAATTTATGACCAAAAAATTAATCAAAAAATGCCATAATTGATTTTATTTAATTTAAAATAATTTAAAAATTTAGAGATCAATTTTTTGATCATAAAATTAATTTCTTATCAATTTTTTGATCATAAAATTTATGATCAAAAAATAGATTGAAAAATGTCATAATTATTTTTTTATTTAAAATAATTTAAAAATTTAGCGATCAATTTTTTGGTCATAAAATTAATTTTTTTCTAATCAATTTTTTGATCATAAATATATTTTGCAACCAAATATATTTTTTTTTATTTTTTTAAATATGATATAATTTTAGAATTTAAAGTTCATCTTCACCGTTCATTATCTAAATAATTATCGTTAGAGTATCGTCATAAAAGACCAGCTCAATCCGATAATCCTAGCTATATCGATTAATAAAATTTGATTTCGACAGCCACGAACAACCATACGAAGATCTGATAGATAGAGATCACTGATGGATTCAAAAACTTACAACGATGATCTCAATGATATTTATGACATACTATCAAAATTTTACTTCAATCAGACATCATTATCATAATTAATTTAGCATGAAATGATTTAGACTGTTAAATAAAAAATGAGTGATCAAAAAATCAAACGACATCTAATTGTAAGATAATTTTTTTAGAGAAATGATCTTTGGTACTACTTTAATTATTTGTACGATGGTGATCGTAAAATTCAAACTATGCGTATATTGACCATGATAATAATGTTCGATTAAAATAAAATTATTTTATGCTAAATTGATCGTGATAATAATATTCGATTAAAATAAAATTTTGATAGCATGCTACAAATATTATCGAGATCATCATTATAAATTTTCGAACTCATCGATGGTCTCTATCTATTAGATCATGGTTATCGAAATTAAATTTTATTGATCGACATAGCTAGGGCTACTGGATCGAGCCGATCTTTTGTAATGATATTTTAATAATAATTATTTAGATAATAAATGATGAAGATGGGCTTTAAATTCTAAAATTATATCATATTCAAAAAAAATTAGAAAAAAATGCTAAATTCATCGACCTGCCACGATGGCCCCCCTCCACTCCCCGACCTGCGATGCCACCTCCCCTTCTGCCTCCCCTCGCTGGCCCACCCATGATGGCCCCCTTCTCCTTCTCCTTGCCGCCACCTACTGTCGATCTCCACTGTCGAGGGAATGAGGGCGACGCTGGTAGTCGGGGAACTAGGGTGCGATGCTAAAGGCACAGAGCAACGACCGGGGTGAGGTTGCGAAGCCGAAGGAGCAATGGTCAGGGGGCGATGTGGGTGGCCGAGGGCAGGGTGTGTGGCCGAGGGGTGGTGTGGGTGGCCAGGAGGCAGTGCGGATAGTGCTGGTAGCCGGGGGGTAGGGCGGACAGTCGAGGGGGCAGTGCGGGTGGCTAGGGGGCAATGCAGGGGGTGGGGTGTGGGGCACCAGACGATGGCGATGCTGGTGGATAAGGGTGACGATGGAGGCGATGGGGGATGGAAAAAAATAAAAAAATAAAATATTAAAAAAATATTTAAAAATATTAATAATTTATTATTTTATAAAAATAAAATATATAAAAAAATAAAAATAATATAAATTTAAAATATAAAATATAAATTAGAGATGGATTTTGCAATCAATTTCAAAAATTTAAATATTATAAAAAATAAATAATGATCGATTTTATGATTAATTTTTTAATTAAAAAATTTTAAAAATAATTAACAATCAATTTTATGATTGATTTTGTTAATAAAAAAATATTTAACAAAATTAGCAATTGATTTTGCAACCAATTATATCAATAAAAAAATTCAAAAAAAATAGAGATCTCTATTACGATCAATTTCCTTAAAAAAAATATTTTTTAAAAAATTTGCAATTGAATTTTTAGTCATTTATTATTTAAATTTTTAGTTTTATATTTTTTTATTAATTTTTTATCAATTTTATGATCAATTTTTTTAAAAAAAATATTTTTCAAAAATTTATGATCTAATTTTTGCTTAATTCTTATTTAAATTTTTAGTTTAATATTTTTTTAATTAATTTAGCAATCAATTTTATGACCTATTTTTTTAAAAAATATTTTTCAAAAAAATTATGACCTAATTTTTGATCAATTTAAAAAATAAAAAATTATAAAATTTTTATAAAATTTTCTTTTTAGAAATTAGAAATCAATTTTTTTATAAATTTTTAATTTTAAAAATTAGATTATTTATTTTTTTATATTTTTTTAAAAAATTAACAATCAATTTTTTGGTTGGAAAATAGGTCACAAGTTTCTAATTATTTTTAAATTTTAATAATTTTTTTTTCAGTCAGTAAATTGATCACTAGATTTTACGACCAAAAAAATCGATCAAAAAATACTTTTAATCAGCCTTTTTGCAACAAAAATTTTTTATCATAGAATCGATCATTAAATTATTAGTGATCAATTTTTGATTTTTAGCAACCAATTTTTTGATCTCTAAAATTCTTTTTTTTATAGTATGAAAAATTGAAGAAAAAGCTATTAGCAATAATAAAATACCATCGCTAATAATTTTCTTTCATCGCTAATAATTATAAAAATATATTAAAAAATAAATTTATTAGTGATGATAAAATATGATCGCTAATAATTTTCTTTCATCATTCATAATTATAAAAATATATTTTAAAAAACTAAATTTATTAGCAACAGTAAAATTTTAAAAAAACTAAATTTTTTGCATTGCTAATAATTATAAAAATATATTAAAAATAAAATTATTTTTTTATTTATTAGTGATAATGTTTTATCATCTCTAATAAGTATCCTACTATCACTAATAATAATAAAATTAAATTAAAAAATATAATTATTTTTATTAGAGATGCGATTGCTATCACCTAAAATTTTAAAATTCTATTGCTAATAATTTTTTTATGATAGATTAATTATTGATCGATAAAAAGAGACTCAAAAAATATAATATTTTTTTAATATGGATTATTAATTAAAAATCAGTCATTCAAAATCTTCATCATAGTTAGGTCTGGAACTAGGCCGGGTCGGACCCTACTCATACCCAAGCCCAGTCCAAAAATACTATTACTGGTTAAAAATAGTATTTAAATCAAAGTCTAATAAAATAAATAAGAAAAAGAGGAAAAGAAGAAGGCTCAGATCTACCATTGAAAAATATGGCATTGCAAATTCCTGTGTACCTTTTACCATGAGGTGGCTATAAATAGTTGCCTATGATGTAACAAACCGTCCAAGCTTGTCTTGCAATAATAATAATAAAAATGCTTCACCTCCTTCTCTCTCTAAACTTTGTAGGTGCATCAAGGAGTCATCATAGCCTCTTTAGGGCTTGGATCGAATGAAAGATATCTTGGCAGGAGGCAGTTGGGGGCTCGGGAAGGTGGGAGGTGGCCAAGGGCTCATGCGGGGAGGCAACCAGGGGCCTAGAGAGGTAGGAGGCAGCCAGAGGCTCATGTAGAGAGGCAGCTAGGGGCTCGAAAAGTGGGATCTAGCAGTGGGGGATAGAGGAGGACCCAAGACAAGGGAAAGAGGATGGCGACTATGGGATGAGTGAAAATAAAAAATAATAGGATAAGTTTAGCGATGGCAAAATTATCATCGCTATAGCTATCGCTTATATTATTAGCAACGGCAAAGCCATCGCTAATAAATTTTTTCATCGTTAATAATATTACTGTTAAATTAAAAAAAAGATTTACTAGTTATTAGTGATGACTGAACCTCTGTCGCTAATAAATAATTTAGCCATCGCTAATAATTAACGACTTTTAGTGATAATTTTTTTTTTGTCCTAATTCATTGTTAGTAAAGAACACTATTAGCGATGGCTTTTCTGTCGTCGCTAATACTAGATTTTCTTGTAGTATTTCTTTGAAAACTCTTCTATGTTATGGTGTTAGAGATTAGGCTATATCTCCAAAGAGGGTTAAAAGGCCAGTGAAGTATGGGATCTTATGATTTTTAAACTTCACTAATTTTGTGACATGTGTTGACAACATAAAGGCAAAGCAGACATGTACATCTAAAAAGGATGCTAGAAGAAGTAAAGAAACTTTGAAAACCATTCACACTAATATATGCAGATCTTTTTTTCCATGTCTAACTGATGGAAAGTATTTTGTCACATTCATTGATAACTATTTATGATATATATATCTATATCTTCTATTTGATGAGATTGATATTTTTGAGACATTTAAGGAATTCAAAATAGAGGTAAAGAAACAATCAGAAAAAATGATTAAAGTCGTCAGATCCGATAGAGGTGGTGAGTTTTATGATAGATATATTGAGATCGGATAAAGACTAGGATCATTAGTGAAATTCTTAAAGGAATAAAAGATAGTATCTTAATATACAGTATCTGGCATACCAGATCAAAATTGTGTAGCTAAAAGAAGAAATTAAATGTTTAAAAAAATTGTTCAGGCCATAATAAGTTATGCAACTCTCTCTATTTCTTTATGGGGTTTTGTCAAAATAACTATGCATATGTTATATAGGATCCCTACTAAGATAGTTTAAAAGACTTCTTATGAGTTATAAACTGGCAGGAAACCTAGTTTGGGACATATGCATATTTGGAGATATCGAGCTAAAGTTTATAATCCATAAGAAAATTGCATTTGATCCTATAATGATAAGTGATTTTTTTCATTGGTTATCTAAAGAGGTTAAAAGGATATTATTTTATTGTTTCTCAAGATAACATTCAGGAGAGACCACCATTTCATTGAGTTCTATCCCATGAAATTTTCATTACCGAAGAAGTAACTATCTAACCACCATCATCAGCAGATCAAGTGAAAGCTCTCTAGAGTTCTTCTAGAATAAGAAAATTTACTATACCTTTAGATTATGTGGTGTATCTGACTAATATGAGAGAAAGAGAATGATCCTAAGGTGTTCTCACAAGCCATAGAAAGTGAGGACTCCTTACAATGATTGGATACCATGCAAGAAGAGCAGGGTTGTATGGATAACAACCATGTTAGGAAATAAGTTGACTTACCTGAAGGGGTGTGACTAATAGGTTGCAAATAGATCTATAAGATCAAAAAGAATTTCAACGATAAGGTTGAATGATATAAAGTTAGACTTGTGACAAGCGGTTCACAAAAAAGGGGGGCATTGACTTTAGAAAGATACATTCTCCTGTTTCATCAAAGGACTCTTTTGAAATTGTCATGGCCTTAATAGCTTATTTTGACTTGAAGCTATATCAGATGGATATGGAACGGCCTTCCTCAATGGTGATCTAGAGGAAGAGGTCTACATAAAACAATCTATGAATTTTTATTATCATCAGTGGACAAGAGTACATGCTTTGCAAATTTAAAAAATTCATTTATGGGCTTAAAAAGGCTTCTAGATAGTGGTATCTCAAATTTAAAGGGATTATCATTTTTTTTGTTTAAAAAAAATATTATTGATCAATGTATATATTTTAAGGTTAACGGGAGTAAGTTTATAATTTTGGTATTATGGGGATAATATTTTGCTTGCCAATAGTAATTTTGGTTCATTTAAGAAAATCAAATAGTTTTTATCCCAAAATTTTGAGATAAAAGAAATGAGTGAAGCTACTTAATTATATTGTCAGCATTGAGATTCACAAAGAAGATCATTAATTAGGGTTGCTTGGACTATCTCAAAGGACTTTTATCTCTAGAGTATTAAAAAAATTTGGATGAAAAAATATTATCTTGGGATTGCTCCTATTGTAAAGAGTGATAAACTTAATAAACTTCAATGTCCAAGAAATGGGATAGAGAGAGAAGAAATAAGGTTCATACCACTACAACAAAAGGGTCTATAGTAGTGGTCAAAATCTTAGCAAAAAGTATAAAAAACTATTGGTAAAGCCTATACCAATAGTTAGTAAACTACGGTAATAGGTGGTGTCGCTAAAAACTGTGGCCACATTTTTGGTGAGTGTGGGTATAAACAAGTCTATGATAATGATTTTAAGTCATTTTGTAGCAACGATTTATAATCATCAATATAACTTATTGCAATAGTTATAAGTATCGCTATAGATACAATCAAAATCATTTTTTTTAAAATAATACCATATCTATAATTATATATTTTTATAAATTAATATTAAATATTTTATAACAAAATATTATCTTCCTATCCTACATATAATTTTAATTAATTATTTATACAAAGAATCAAATATAGGACCTATTGGATAGTGGTATTTTATTTTTAATAATTAATTATATTCATAAAAAAATAATTCTCTTATTTTGAAGGAAATTTAAAAATAAATTATTTTATGTTATTTGTTATAATATTTTAAAAATCTTGTAGAAAAAAATCTGGATACCAAGGGATCAAGTGAATAGATTCATATTTAAAATAAAATATTAAATATTAAAATATCTATGAGGTGCAGCAGATAATGGGGTTTCTTGAATAAGATGCCTCACTGGGTTTGAAAGTATAGGCTCTCTACTTCACGCGCATGTCAGGCACTATAGGGAAGAGGGATGAGAATCTAGATGTTACACCTTTCTAAAAGATCAAAGGGAGGAAACTAGATCTAAAAACATTTTTCTGGATCTTTCTTGAGACATTCTCATGTTAAGGAATAGGAACAATTATCTCTCCACACCTGAAGATAACACTTCTTCTTGCCGCCACCCTCTCTAGCTCTTTCTCTCTCTTTTCACACAAAACCAAGAGCAAAGGAATTGATGTGTGGCAGCATGGGATTCCCTCCCTATATATATGTGATGCTCAAACAAGAGATTAAATCCTAGTTTGGTTAGGATTCCCAATCCGGATTCCCAATCCTAACCTTATCCAAAGAGGGTTACTTCATGGAGAAGTATTGGCGCCACTTTGTGGTGCCCTTCTCTTCCTCACATGCACACACAAGAGGGGGGGCAGGCAAAATCCCATGCCCTCTCCTTCTCTTGGTCAGCCATGAGAAGAGAGAGAGTTTAGTTAATTGGGTCTTTAAAAATCTAATCTAATTTAGGTCCGATTCAAATTCAATTCAAACTGTATTAAAACTAATTTTGAATAGACTCCTGATCCTAATCTAATTAGGGCTCAGGCCCAAGTCTTACTTAGATTTTCAACCCGATTAAATTCAATTAAATCAAGTTTAATTAAATTAGATCTAATCTAATATAATTAGTACTTGAATTTATTTTCTCATGAATACTTTGGATCAAAGATTTGATCATAATCATCCCCAAAATTAAACCTGCACCTTATGTCTAGTGCTAGCTAGACATAGTCAACTATTTAATCCCGTATGACATCTAACTATTTGTCTAATTAAGTCAAGTACTTCTAAATTGAATAATTAGAATATAGGTCAATTCTTTTCTACGTTATATGACTAAGTGTGTGACTCCATAGGTTCGAATGCTAAGCTAATAGCATAGAAACTATTTTCTATACTAATCGAAGTTACTATCTAGCAATAGTTTTCGACGTCCGGATAGGTCAAATATTTGCAAAATAATATTCAAGAACCTCAGTGTACAGTTATTGCATGATTCATCTCTTTGACCATGAATGCTTAGGATAATTTAGGATTTGCTATCAACCCTAAATGAATCATCCATAATGTATTTTAACCTTTCAAATCCATCATTTGGATTATTCTTACTGAGGTTTTACTAAATTAAAATATAGTGATACATTATCTCTAGTAATCCGGAAGGACCAATCTTATCTTAACTCACATATCGATATAATAAGTACTTAACTGAATCTAGAAATCTTTCATCATTGAATTAGAAATTCAGATAGTCTAGCACTAAAGTATAGTGAGTTGCTTGCAAGTCATTTTGGTGATCTCAAATCTGAGGGATACTCATGCCCATATCCTTTGCGAGATATTCTTTATAGTAGAGCATTCAACAAGTGAGTTACTATTTGGTGATGATATATATCTACATCTCATCTATATGCCATACCAGTGTCTCTATACTTTTTGGTTAAGAGGATAACCAATATATATAGTACACAATGATCCATACTCGATAAGCATCATCATCCTTCTTAATAATGTATCATTTGATCGTGAACATAATTTAAGAACTATATAATCGATAAATCCTCCTTTATCATATTATGAGTAGTTCTAAGGACTTTTATCATAATATAAGAGTTCAATATAGAAGATGCACAACTTATGATGAAAAATACCAAATAATTTTTATTAATAAAAAAATTATATACTGTTATAATAAAGAGCTTAATCATCTATAACCTACATGATTGGCTTTAGGATGCTATTTTCCAACAACTCTCATTTGAACTAAAACTAATCGAAACAGTATCATATACCCATCTTCGATTTATAGTCTTCGAACTCCTTAATTCTGAGAGCTTTAGTAGATTGGTCAGCCAAGTTTTTTTTTTCATCAATTTTTTGAAGTTCGACATCATCTCGATTCACGATCTTTCGAATAAGATGATAACAACATAGAATATACTTTGTCCACTGATGTGCCTTTGATTCTTTTGTCTGAGCTATAGCTCCAATGCTGTTGCAGTAAAATAGAACTGGACCATCAAGAAAAAATGTCATTCTAAGCTCACTGATAAATTTTTTCAACCACATAGCTTCTTTTGCAGCATTGGATGCCACAATATACTCCACCTCGCAGACTGAATCAGATATAATGTGCTGCTTGAAACTTTTCTAGCAAATCGCTCTATCATTTAAGATAAAAATATATCCCAACATACTCTTGCTATCATCATAATCTGGCTAAAAACTAAAATTAATATATTCCATAAGTTTTAAGTTATATTTTTTATAAATGAGTTACTGATCCTTATTATTTTTTAAATACTTAAGGATGATATTTGCAACCTTTCAATGATTCTTTCCTGGATCGAACTGGTATTTGCTCACTATTCCTAGTGAGTATGCCACATCCGATCTCATATATATCATGAAATATATTATAAAATCCACTACTGAAGCACATTATATTCTACTTATATATTCTCTCTCTTAAGGGGTTGTCGGACAATTCTTTTTTTAGAGAGAAATTTTATGGTTTATCAGAAGATAGCCTTTCTTAAAATTCTTCATGCTAAACTATTTCAGTACAGTATCTATGTATGTGGATTGAGATAATTAATCCAAGCAGCTTATTAGATCTATCTCCATAAATCTTTATCTCTAGAATATAGGATGCTTCTATCAAATCCTTTATAGAGAACTATGACAATAGCCACACTTTTATTTTTTGTAATGTAAGGATGTCATTCTAGATTAAGAGAATATCATCAACATACAAAACAAAAAATATGACCACCGAACTGTTCATCCATTTGTATATGTAGGGTTTTTCTTCGTTCTTAATGAAGCCATACTTCTGATCGTCTTATCAAAATACATGTTCCAACTTCGAGTACTTATTCAATCCATAAATGGATCTCTAAAGCTTGCATATCTTAAACTCATCATATCTGAAATCATTAGGCTGCATCATATACACCTCTTCTTCTAGCTCTCCATTCAAGAAAGCTATTTTCACATCTATTTACCAAATTTCATGGTTCCAATATACAGCTACTGTAAGTATAATCTGAATAAATTTAAGCATTGCCATAGAAAAAAATATCTCATCATAATCAATAACATAACATTGACGATATCCCTTAACAACTAGAATGGGCTTTATAGGTCTCCATCTTTTCATCTGCACTTCTTTTTCTTTCGAAAATCCACTTATATCCTATGGATTTTATTTCTTTAGGTGGATCAACCAATATCCACACATCGTTGATCTTCATGGGCTCCATTTCAGATTTCATGGCTTCAAGTCATTTTTTAGAGTCAGACCTCTACATTGCATCCCTATAGATGACCAGATCATCATCATTCTTATCGAGCAATTGATAGGATCTTCGTTCTAGACCAAAAAATAATAGTATCTATTTAGCTGATGTAGTACTCTACCAGATCATCTGAATAGAACTAATACATTGGGCTCTAAATTTGATCTAATTAAATCAAGTTTAGGTTCAGTTACTTATGTCGGTTCTTCTATCTATCGAACTTCGTCAAGCTCGATCTTAGAAGCATCCTTCACTAAGAAACTCTCTTTCCAAAAAGATGCCTTAAGGTTGACAAACATCTTTTATTTATCAGCATGGCAGAAATAATATCCTTTGATTTTTTTAGGTATCCTATAAAAAGATATTTGTCAGATCTAGGGCCAAGCTTATCTATAATTAATGCTTGACATAAGCCAGACACCTCTAAATCCTAAGGTGCGAGAGTATTGGCTTACACCCTATCCATATCTCATATAGTGTTCTAGTTACAAACTTACTCAAAATTCTATTGAGTACATAACAAGGTGAATCGAGTATATATCCCCAAAAGAAGATCGATAGATTAGCAAACCCAATCATGGGATGAACTATGTCCAACAGAATTTGATTCCTCCTTTCTGATATCCCATAATGTTGTGATGTTTCAAGAGAGAATCTCATTCTCTTCCAAGTATATCAAAAACTCACTGAAAATATATTTACTCCCTCGGTCAGATCGAAGAGTTTTAATACTCTTTCTAGTTTGTTTCTTTGCCTCATTATGGAATCGTTTGAATATTTCAAACGACTTAGATTTATGTTTCATAAGAAAGACGTACCCAAACCTTGATAGATCATTTATGAACATAATGAAGTACTAATACCCATCTCTAATACTTGTGCTCATAGATCCAAATATATCAGTATGTACTAGATCTAGAAGTTCACTGGCTTGCTCACATTTTCTAGTAAAAGGTGACTTAGTCATTTTACCAAGCAGATAGAACTCATAGGTTGATAGTAATTTACAATCACCGACTTCGAGAATTTCTTTTTAAGTCAATCTATTTATTCAGTTCTTGTTAATATGATCTAGCCTACAATACCAAATATATATATCAAAGACATCATTTGCTTTAGAACATTTGCTAGATATGTACACTACACTAACAAGCTATGATAAAGTATAAATATCATTATTTATTTGTCCATTCATAACAGTAATACCATTCATAATAATTTTGTATGAATTTTTTTATTAAAATTTCATAATCGTTCATAGCTAGAAGGCCTACAGAAGTAATATTTAATAAAAAAGAAGGACAAAAATGATAATCACTAAGAACAATGATATTAGATTCGAATACAAGCTTGATAATTTCTAATGCTAGAATTGGAACTGATCTTTCATCTTCAATATTAAGGAATCTCTTGCATTCTTCAAATCTCCTACTAACCTACTAATCCCGCAATGAATTATAAATATTAAAGAAGCTTTTGATATCTAATACCCAGGTAGTAGTATCACATATAGAAAAATTACAAGGCATTATCATATAATTACCTACGAAGCAATAGTTTACTTCTTTTTTTTTGGCTAATTTTGGATCCAGTGAGGCAATATATAGAGGATAATTTTTCTTTCAATGCTCTAGCTTCTTGCAAAAGAAGCATTCTACCTAACTCTGATTGGACTTAGACTTCTTGGTTTGATCAGGCATAGCAGACCCAGCACGCTGTTGCATCTTTTGATTTTTTTTATTATTCTTCTTCTTCTTCTCTTTTCCAAAGGATTGATAACCAAAAGAAGATCCTTCCATTACATTCACCGACTACTTTTGAAGCTGGTGATCCTTCTCAAAAGTTCGTAGCAACCCCAACAAATCATGGTGGTTTACTATTAGCTTCATCATTCTAAAATGACTAAGAAAAGGGAGGTAGAACTTGGACAGTGAGTTTAGAATTACATCTTTCCCAAGCTGCTCTTGAAAGAAAAATCTGAGTTTGCTCAGGTGCTTAATTATCTCGATCATATTCAATACATAATCAGTAATTGACACCTAATCCCTTATTCTGGCATTGAAGAAGGCACAACAAGTCTTGTGCCACTCAACATTATCGAAAGTACCAAAATACTCATTCAATACTTGAAGCATGTCCTCTGGTTGAGCATCTTTAAACTTACAATTAAACTCATCATTCATCGCTGTCTGCATTTTGCCACTTCTGGTAAGTATCACGAACTGCATCACAAGTATTTGGAGCAGGCTCCTCAGGTGCTGGATGTTGGAGACCTCGTTGTTAGCTTAATATGAAAGAATTCATTATATTTTTCTCAACAATCTTCATCTCAACTCAATATTCGATCTCTACCTATCTGAGAGCTCATGCCCCCATGCCCTAGAGCAATCATCTACTGATCATGGATGGACGAACATGAAAGTCAAACCAAGCTACTCGATCCTATCTCCGTCATAAATTGTGTCTACTCTAACCAAATATCTACTCGAAGTAGCCTCCTGTGGCAATAGGAATTTGACCTTGTAACATCGCATGTTGTTCTTCCAAGTCTTTCATCTCATGCTCGATCCACCTCCACTTAGAGCTCCACCTCATACTAGGCTTCCCGCAATGAGGTATTATCCTTCATACTTTTTTCTCTAATTATCACCCTGCTATCATGCATGACCTTCAAGATTCTTCCATCAACTTTTTATTTGAAGCCAGTCGAATTCAGTCTGCTCAATGAGATTAGATTCTTCTTAAAGTTGGGTATATATCAGACCTCACACAACTTCTTCACTATTCAATCATAAAACTTCATGCTAACTATCCCGCTGTCCTTAATCTCATAGCTTGATCCATCCGGTGGGAACATAGTATCCTCATCGATCTTTAGAAAGTCAAATAGCTTCTTTTTATAACATACATGATGAAAATAAATAGAATCCATAATCTAATAGAAAAAAAAAGTAGATACCTCATTGATTATCAAAAAGACATTATTATTACCTTCTGTATCGCTACTAACTATCATTATAGTAGCATGTATTTGATCTTTGAGTGATGGACAATCCTTGACATGATGCTCCAACTTGTCATATTGGTAGCACCTGATCTTGCTCTAATCCCTCATCTTGGACTTGGACCGCTCATCTCATGATTTTCTGCCACTTCATCTTCTGCTATCATTATCTCTAGTTACCATCAGGGCCAAGTTGCCATATGAACTCAAGACTCGATTCTTTCACATGAGAACCTCATCCTGAAATAGTGAAGAAGCTATCTTTTTCATCTTGATGGTGCTCTTACCTATAAGAAGAGTAGTTACCAAAGACTCGAAAAAGGGTGAAAGGGATGATAGCATGACCAATGTCTTGGTCTTCTCCTTAAATTTTTTGCCAATACTAAGGAGGTCGGTGAGGATATTCATAAAGTTAGATTGATGGTCCTGCATGCTTTATCCTTCATCCATCCATAGCTAGTAGAACTATCTTCAAAGAAAGAATGTGTTGGTGACCTATTTTGCCATGTATAACTCCTCGAGCTTCGACTACAGTACCGTTGAAAATGTCTCGCCAAATACATGAATTATTACATCATCCACTAGGTATAAGTGGATCATGCTCATCTTCTATATCTGTATCTGCTTTCAATCATTCACCTCTATGGTGGTAGACATCTTCTTGTATAAGAGAGTATCGATCAATCCATATTAGATCAGGACATTCTTTATCCTTGCTTGCCACAAGAAGAAATTGCTCTGCCCATCCAACCTATTAATTTTTATCTTGATTACACTTCTCTTCTTCATATTTTTTAATCTTTATCACCACTACTGTAATTTATGCTCCAGTACTGCGTAGCTCTGATACCAATCATTGAGAATCTTGCTGTAGGCTTATTGTGGAAGAATTCGAGATATTTTTTTTCTTCTAGCTTTGAAGATAATACAACTAGTCTTATGCCTTTCAATATTTTTGAAAGTATTGAAAAACTTAATCAATACTAGAAGCATGTCCTCTGGTTGAGCATCTTCAAACTTGTGACTAAACTAATCTTTCATCACCGCCCGTATTATGCAGTGAACCGTGGTCCAATCATTCTGCCATTTTTGGTAAGTATCACGAACTATACCATGAGTATTTGGAGTAGGCTTCTTAAGTATCGGATATATAAGATCCGTTCGTGCTCCAAGATTATCTTCAACTTTTGATATCAGCTATCGAAATTGGGTTCCATCAATTTATCACTATCCAATAGTGATCGGAGTGATAATGAAGTGGCCATATCTGAAAGAAAAAATAAGGATCAATTAGTATATGAATCATTTAATCTTAAAGATATGAACTTTAATCTAAAGATTCTCCTACTATTTTGTATGAATTAGTAGCCTCTACCTTCAATTTAAAAAATTATATTAATTCTTTAGTAGATACTAGAATCTATATAGATTGCACATAAGCTCAACTTTGGTCGGCCAACCCATGTGCATCTATGGATAGGTTCATAATCAATTATTTCTCCAAATAATTTCTAGTATTTTATTTCATCCTAGAGTTTTTCAGTAGGCTTTGGCCTCCACTAAAAGGTCTGGTTAGATCCAACCATTAACATGACCATACTTAATGTATTTAACCAAAGAATGATCATACCCAACTTTGGCCAGCCAACCTAATCATCTTTTAGTGAGATACGTCTAAATTATCATATTATGAATGATAATTCTAATAGCAGATAAGCACCAGGCCTTTGAGCCTCCAATGATTATCAAACTAAAGGACTTATTATTATCTAACTTAATGGAAGGCTATGAATTTGTTATCTCCATAACATTTTTATTTTATGGATCTAATGATTTAGAAAATTTAATTATTTATTTAAGAAGAGAAGGTAAAAAATTAACCAGAATCAATAATTCTTTCACTGACTTCACCAAATCATAAAAAAAGATTAATAATAAATCTAGTTTAGGAGCACCTAAATCAGTCATACTGATTTATTTAATGGCATGGATCAGCTGAAATTACTAAATGATCTCGTCAAAATATAATCCACCATGTTGATCGGGTAAGTGAGATTGGTGGGAGGGATATGCCATTAACTTGCCATAGACTCCACCTATACGAGTAGCTCCCAATTAAAGTCCACCAGTCTAAACTACCAAACTTACCTTAGACACCAACTGGTTAATTAATTTAAATTCAATCAACCTAATAACCCAGGCTCAGCCACTGAGCCATAATCAATATCCATTTTGTAAATCAAATAATGGACTTGATCAACTACAACTATTGAATTGATCTATAGAGAAGAATTAACCTAATCATAATCAATTGTTTATTTAGATTTAATCAATTATTCTAATTAGTCTATTATTTATATGATTTATAATCCTAAGTCTAACCCAATTATTAGGACCTTAATCCATGCGAACTCATTAACCCTAGATTTATGAAATATGGCTTTAGATCTTAAAGTCTCAAATCTAGATCTCTTGATTCCAAATTAAGTGTGTGTAATGTATGTTTTAGTTTGTAAAACTATTTTACAAGGATTTCATGTGAAGTATGCATATAGTTTCAGCTCTATAAAATTAATTTTTAGATCATGATTTAATAATTAAATATAATTTAATCTGATTTAAATTGCATATATGCATCATATAAATCATGGCATCTTTTAGATCGCTCTATTTCATCATATGCATCTCATAATCATGATCATATCACTTCTAATCTTATTAGAACATGGCATCATAAAATTATTTCAGATCCAAACCTATGGTCATATATATTATAAAAGAATGATTCAGATCTAGAATCATATAAAAAAATCTATTCAAAAGATCATATGAACACATACAAAAATTCTGCACAAAAATTCTGGTTAAACCTATTTTTATGTTGTGCAGATTTTTATTTAGAATCAGATCTGAAAATCTATCAAAATAGATTTATTTTAGATCTTGAGCTAACTAACAACCCAAAAAGATTCTTTAAAAGAATATGTTAAAACAGATTTTAATTATATTATTATTCTAACAAAAGTTCTGCATAAGAAAATTATGTTATAACTAACTTATAACAAACTATTTCAACCATTGATTAGTATCTTGAATTTCTGATTAAAAGCCTAATAGAAAATTCAAATCAACAAGCCTAAATTAGATTCTAATGTCAAGCATAAAATTTTAGGGTTACATGTCAAATGCCAACCCATTAGATTAGTTCTATGCATTTATATGAACAAAACAATGTTGCTCTGATACCAATTGTAGAAAAACATCTAGTTCAAAACCAGATGCCCAGGGATCAGGTGAATAGATTTATATTTAAAATAAAATATTAAATATCAAAATACCTATGATTTATAGTGGATATTGGGGTTTCTTGAATTAGATATCTCGCTAGATCTGAAAGTACAGGCTCCCTACTTCGCGTGCATGCTAGACGCCGTAAGGAAGAAGGATGAAAATCTGAATATCACACCTTTCTAAAAGATCAAAGGGAGGAAACTAAATCTAAAAACTCTTTTTTGGATCTTTCTTAAGATGTCCTCATGCTAAGAAATAGGAACAATAATCTCTCCATGCTTGAAGATAAGAAGAAGAACACTTCTTCTTGCTGCCACCCTCTTTAGCTCTCTCTCTCTCTCTCTCTCTCTCTCTCTCTCTCTCTCTCTCTCTCTTCACACAAAACCAAGAGCAAAGGAATTGATGTGTGGCGGCATGGGGTTCCCTCCCTATATATATATGTGTGATGCCCAAACAAGAGATCAAATCCTAGTTTTGTTAGGATTCCCAATCCTAACCATATCCAAAGAGGGTTACTTCATGGAAAAGTATTGGCACCATTTTATGGTGCCCTTTTCTTCCACACGCGCGCACACAAGAGGAGGGGCACAAAATCCCATGCCCCCTCCTTCTCTTGGTTGGCCATGAGGAGAGAGATTGTCCTAGTTAATTGGATCTCTAAGGATCTAATACAATTTAGGTCTGATTTGAATCCAATTTGGATCGTATTCAAACTAATTTTGAATAGACTGTTGACCCTTATCTAATTAGAGTTTAGGCCCAAGTCTTACTTAAATTTTCAATCTGATTAAACCTAATTAAATCAAGTTTAATTAAATCAGATTTAATTTAAAATAATTAATACTAGAATTTATTTTCTCATGAATCCTTTGGATTAAAAATTCGATCATAATCATCCCCAGAATTAAACCTGCACCTTCTATCCAGTGCTAGCCAGACATAGAGTAAATTGTTTACTCCCATATGACCTCTAAGTTAATTCTTAATTAAGTTAATCTATTTATTTAATTAAGTCAAGTACTTTCAAATTGGATAATTAGAATATAGGTTAATTCTTTTCTATATTATATAACTAAGTGTGTGACTCCATAGATTTGAACACTAAGCCGGTAGTATAAGAACTATTTTCTATACTAACCAAAGTTACCATCTAGCAATGATTTCCGACGTTCGGATAGGTCGAATATTTGCAAAATAATATTCAAGAATCTTGGCGTATGGTTATTGCATGATTCATTCCTTTAACCTCGAATGCTCAAAACGACTTAGGATTTGCCATCAACCCTAAATGAATCATCCACGATGTATTCCAACCTTTCAAATTCATCACATAAATTACTTTGATCAAGATTTTACTAAATTAAAATATAATGATATATTATCTTCAGTAATCTAGAAGGGTCAATCCTATCTTGACTCACACACCAACTTAACAAGTACTTGACTATACCTAAAAATCTTTCATTACTAAATTAAAAATTTAGATAGTCCGATACTAAAGTATAGTAAGTTGCTTGCAAATTACCATGATGATTTTAGGCCTGAAGGATACTCATATTCATACCCTTTATGAGATGCTCTTAATAGCAAAGCATTCAGTAGATAAGTCACTATTCGATAATGATGTACATCTACTTCTTATCTGTATGCCATACTAGTATCTTCACACTTCTTGGTTAAGAAAAGAACCAACCCATATGGCATATAATGATCTATACTTGATAAACGTCATCATCCTTAATTCTTAATAACGTATCATTTGATTACGAACATAATTTAAAAACTAAATAATAAATCCTTCTTTATCGTATTATGATTAGTTCTAAGGATTTTCATCATAATATAAGAGTTCGATATAAAAGATGCACAACTTTTGATAAAAAATATCAAATAATTTTTATTAATAAAAGATTCATATACTATTACAATAAAGAGCTTAATCATCTACAACCTAAATAACTGACTTTATGACACTATCTTCCAACAAATCTTAATATATAAAATATTTTTAAAATATAAATAATTTTAACATATTTTATAATCATAAATATATTATTCTAAAGTTCTTTAAAAGTAAATAATTCATGATTCTTCTTATTTATTTAGTAAGTAAAAAATTATGATATTTAATATATAATATTTTAAAATTTTATATTATATATTTATTTAAGTAATTATTAAATTTTTTATATATATATTTTAATATAAATTAGATTGGATCATATCCAAATTCTTGGTTAAATCTATTTTCATAAAGACTTTTTAGTAATTACATCATAGATCATTACTTGGTTGTGATATTGTGCATTTAGTACGTATTGATAGTAGATTTTATATTAAGATTTATTTTATTTAATTACTAAATTATCTTAACTCATTTAGTTGAAATCATATTAATTTAAAAAAATTTTAAATATATTCAATATCTTTTGCTAGAAAGTTTAAATACATATTTAGCGATTAAATATTATCATCATAAAAATTCAAATTAGTTTGCAATGAGATCAATTTATCATAAAAATAATTTATAAATAATTAATAATAAAAATAATTAGTTTCATAATGATACATAAATGATAAAATTTATTTCATTAATAAATAATTAATATTTTATAATAAAATTATAAATATTATTAATTAGATTTTATTTAGCTATAAAATATTATTCTTACATGGTACAATCATAATATTGCAAATTTTAGTAATACTATAAATAACAATCATAATATTATAGATTTTTTATGATAATTTTTAAAATCGTTATAATGAAATATAATTTGTTATAGCAGTTATGAGATACTATCGCTATATAATAACTTTTAGTAATACCCTTGACAAATTAAAGTGCAACAATATTATATATTTTTTATGATATTTTTTAAAATTATTACTAAATAGTATTTATAGTAACACTTTTTTTTTTTGAATGTTACTAAAATTCCATCATCATAAGCTATTTTTGTTGTAGTGTACCTTATGCATCAGTTGTTAGGAGTTTATTTTATGCCCATGATTGTGTGCATCCAAACGATATTTTTTACTACATCAATGCCTAAACATTATCAATATGATCCAGGAATGGAGCATTGAAAGCTACAAAGAAAGTTAAGCATAACCTGTAAGATATAAAAATTTATATACTCACATATAATTGGTCTGATCATCATAAAGTAATAGACTATTAATATTTTGACTTTACTGATACACCAATAGTAAGAAGCCTATTATCGAGTATATCTTTCTACTTACAGAAGGTACTATATCATCGATGTGTATAAAATAAGGTATTGTTCACTATATTTACTATGGAAGCAAAGTATGTAGGGTGTTATGAAACTTCCTCACAAGCTATATAGTTACAAATTTTATTATATGATTTAAAGTTATAGATTCTATTAGCAGATTAATAAGGATATATTGTGATAATTCTATAATAAGGTTCTTCTATAATATAAAGAGTACAAGCGCTTGCAAATTATGGTATCAAATATTTTGCTCTTCGTAAAAGAATAAAGGAGAATATAGTATATGTGAAACTATTGGTATAAAGTTGATGATTACAGATTCACTGACTAAAAGACTTATTTTCAGAATTTTTAAAAATCATGTGGATCATATTAGACTTACTAATTTATTTTATTATTGATATATATTGGACATTATGTATAAAATTATCATATTATGTTTATATATAATAAAGTTTAATTATTTTATTTAATGCTCATTAGCTATTTACCATATGATATAAAGATGGCCAAGAAATAGCTATAAAGTTTCATCTATTCATAAAGTAGAATTCCATATAAAGAACTTAGTTATGAGGTGTCATTAGTATTGTGATGCATAAAAGGTCATATATTAACTGATAATGCATTTACCGCCATGATTCATATTGATGATTATTTTATAATCAAGTATATAGTATATATTTTATAGATGAATTAAGTTTTAAATATGGCCATATCAATTTTTAATTATTAGATTCAAATAAAATTTTATTAAAGATTTTTTGAAATATCTTAAATAATTAAAATAAAGATGCTTATATTAGGTTGAGCCAAATGAAAAATTATTAAAATTTATTAGATTAATCTTCTAAATATGGTCCACAGTAACATGAATCAAGATTTGTTTTACGTATTTTAGATTGATCTAGAGTTTGATTAAAAATAAACTTCTAATAAAATGACAAAGATATATTTGATGGTTATTGTAATAAAATAAAATTTTGCTTGGCCATTATGATAATATTCATCTTTCAATTTTGTGACTAATTTAAATACTATATGAGATGTATTATAAAAGAATATTCTTTATGAATTTGATCTTTAATTTATATGAGATGTTTTTCATAGCAAATATTTGTAATTAGGATTAAAAAATTAGGATATTGTCCGTCGATACTAAAAAGTATATTTGGCCTGATTTTTTTGTTTTTTTATTATAGTTAGTTGATTTGGGAGATTCTTGATTGCATTGACGATGGTACTAATTATTTTTTTATATATAAATTTAATTATTTTATAAAATTCTAATAGGTAGCGGAAGACAGCGAGGAGGACGAAGAGGGCGACGAGTCACGTTCGTTTGTTCCGTGACCCGCCGAGTCGCACAGCTTAGGCAAGCTGGGGTTTGTTTATGTTTTTGTAGTTTGATGGACGTATGGCGAGTTATAATTGGTCCACTCATTGCTGAGTTGGTAGGTTCATCGAAGGAGTTCTTTTTTGGTTTTGGTACATCTATCTTTATTATTCAAAAAGGTACGTTGCATGAATGGTGGCAGCCAGCACCGGTCCCTTTTTTTTCTTTCGGACCATGATGGGGGCTCCCAGCTTTTGAAGACGGGGTCCAGTCTTTCACTTTCAGTATCTTTCACCAAATATTTTCAACTTGGATTCATCGAAGGGTGTCTACGGGACCGATTCGATCGGCTTAAACCAAACAACGGTGACATGGAATCTGACATCCACTTGTGGCAACCCATGCAAAGAAGACGCGAGAAACGGCAATTACCGGTGAGGCCAACGTCGACTCTGTTGTTTGCTGTCGCTCGTTTTTGGAAGATAAAGGGTGACCCCTCCAACAAATTTTCTCAAGTCAAAACCCAAGGTAAATTAATTCCGTGAAACAATGAGCTATAAAGGCAACTTGCTGGAATTGACATGCATAATTACAATGATATTAATCTTATATATAATAAAAATAATATAAATTTCTTTTATTGTTACAGAATGTTGATCGGAAATTATATAATAAAAATATATTTGATTATGAAAAGTTGAATTCTTAAATAAGAATGAGAAGAAACGATCTTCATTTTAGCCATATGATTGAGATTGGTTTCTTTCCAAATCAATCCCCTAAAATTTATTTTCTATCCTCTTCTAGTTTCAAATTTAATTTTAATTCTGATTTCAATTTTAATTTGAATTATAAATTAAACTTGTTCTTATTCCAAGGTCTTATTGCCTCAATTTAAAGTAGGCCAAGGGATTGCTTTTAGCATGAACCACCATAATATTTGTGACACGTCGATTACCAAAGGAAATAGTTTTTTCAATTGAAGATATATATATATATATATATATATATATATATATATATATATATATATGATTTGACAAATAACACCACGCAAACCATGTAGAGGGAAAAGAAGATTTTCTCAAGGCTGCACGGGTACAATAACTTGTGATTAATTCTAAAATGGAGTTAAAAGTCCCCGAGCATAGCAAGCAAGCGCCTTTTGCCTTGGGGTACAAATTAATGCTGTATGCAAAGATATGCAAGAAGATAAGGGGCCCGCTCGACCATCACAAGTAGATTTAGATGGAGTTTGGAAGTGCGATCCGTAGCAACTGGAACGTGATCAGACAGCCCAACTTTTAGGAATCATAATTTTTTTTTATATAAATATATTCATAATAATTTTTTTACAAAAGTTTAAACATGCGAGTTATACGGTAAAAAAAAAATTTACTTTTCAAATAAGAATTTAGATGAATATATCTTTCAAATTTAAAAGAATTAGCTGATACGGTAGAAAGCGAGATTAATATAGTTGTTGAGATTTGACTCCATAATAATTTTCATCTTATCAAGGATTCCTTATACCATAGTTATTTAAAAATTATTATCTAAGTTATTTAAAAATTCTCAAATTATTATTAGTTTGTCTTTCGGTCTTTCAAATTATTCTAAAAAATAAATAGTTATAGAATTATTCAATTATTCTCCAATTATATATGAATTTTATGATTTATTCACGAGTAATTCATGACTAATCTATTTTTTTATATCTTACAAATTAATGATACCATATATTATTGTTAGCAGTAATTTTTTTTAATATTATTTTTTATGATCGCCTCTTCTATATTTATTTCGAGTAAACAAGCTTACCGATTATTAGATAACATTCTTCCCAATCATTCGAATTCTTCCAGAACTTTTAATGAATTTACCTCCTTTTTTTTTTCCAAATTGGAATGAGCATCTCCAATTGAATTTTTCCTGAATACCGAACTTAGCATGCAGCTTAATACTCCCTCATTATTTTAGCAAATCCTACTCATAAGGAAGCAACATCATGTCTCCTTGCAACTCTTTCTTATTAAATTTTTTGTTTCTAAGCTGGGGCAGTTCATTAGAACTAATAATTCATAGCTTTTATATTTTACATGCTGCCACAAAGACATGTTGCACCCTATCAGCAGTATCTCATTTTTCTTCACCTCCTGGATCTTTTATACTGAGAGATTGCAATGAGACAGCAATGAGAGTATAAGATTGTTGAAGTGGTGGTGCAAGAAATTAAGATAAGGAAGCCATGACAAATTAATTGTAAGTATGATCCGCCAAACTAGAGCGAAGTGCCCAATTTATGCCATACCAAACCCAATTGGTGCGGAACTAGCGCAATGGAGCCGATATTTTTGAAGAATACCATGAACCATTCGATTCACACCAGTTTGAAATATGGTCTGCCGAATTAGGGTAATCGAACCATCCAGTTCATCCTGTACCGAACCGGTAGCCGGCAAGTTCGGATCCTGATCCGAGTTCGGCAAATAAGGCTACATTTTTAATCCATTTGTCCCTCATAAGGCCCTTTGCACATGAATTCTAGTTTCTACAGCGAACTTCCAGAGACTTGGGGTGAATCATCTGGTGGGTTGGTTTGGATATAAAATAAGAAAGCAAAACAATCAAACGAGGGAAATTTGATCACTTCAAATTATGTGGATTTTTGGCATCAAATTTAATTGAAAGGAAATTATGAGAATTTGAAACAGCCCAAGAAACCTTTGTAGAATAATATGTTGATAACCTTAGTCTGGATGATACTTAGTCCTACTTCCAAACTATCTTGTCTGGCTATCTTTTTTTCCCTACGCAGTAGATGATATTTCTTAGAGACATCCATTCATTTTTTTTTTTCCTTTTTGATAAGCACATCTATTCATTTTTCTTATGTCTAATTTTGTTAACAATAATAGCAAATCATTATCCCTGATGGCTCTTTTGTTTCCGGTATGAATGCCAAAAGTTGTTTGAAATATTGTCTAGTGGAATGGTCCCAAACCAACTGCAAAAATTCTGTCCACTCCTTTAATCATAGCACTCAGTCCTGCTTTTAGATAACTCAACCTGGACAAGAACGTTTCTGGGTGAAGTTAGTGCAACATCAGCAAAAGAATTAATATTTATGATGACAAAAAAAATTATTTACAAAATTGATAATTTTCAGCAGAAATTACACATCTTGGCTTTTTAATAAAATAAGATGTTGATGCAGAATCTGATAATCACCAAAATTTACTGAAGTGAAGGTAGATGGGATCACCATCGGAAACCTATAAAATAAAGTTCCATCTGAAGCTAGTGGGGATGGATCCGGCAGGACCCTCCGACGATCAAGTCAGCTTCAGTCAACAGAAATGAAGTGCTCAGTATGGAGTTCGGTAGAGTTTAGAGGAGAAAAGAAAGATTTTCAGAACCTGACGTAAGTGTATCCGAAGGATCTTTTTTATAAAGGGAGCTTGTTGTAACCGCCTTGATTAATGATTATCGTAACTGTCCTGATCAATGCCGATCGTTATTGACTTGATAAATGCCGATCGTTATTGACTCGATAAATGTCGATCGTTATTATCGTGTAACCGTAGCGGGATCGCCTGCAGGAATCCGTTATAAGAAGTTCGGCTTTCATAAAATTCGGCCATTGAGAAGCCCATCCTCTGAAGAAGTCCGCAGGGAGTCCGACTTTCGTAGAAGCTCGATCGTTGGAGAGAATTCGGCTCCTGCAGACGCCTGGCTGTAACGACGCGGAGAGAGTTCAGCTCTTGCGGGAGTCTGACTGAAGCTCGGTGGTTGAGTTCGACTAGAGCCTGGCTGCTGGGTCTAAGGAGCTCGGCCGCTAAGTAGCTCGGCCGGCTGAAGGGGTTCAGTCCTGATGCTGGGAGTCTGAAGGAGCTCGACGGCTGGGGAGTCAGAAGGAGCTCGATCGGTAAGTAGTTCGGCCGACTGAACGGGTTAAAAGGAGCTCGACCGTCAGGAGTTTGAGAAGCTCGGCCGCTTGAAGGACTTCGGCTAAGGCCCGACCGCTGAGAAGTTCGATCGGGGGATGGGGTTCGGCTCTGACAGGTCCGACTGAAGCTCGACTACTGAGCAGTTCAGCTGCTGTAGGAGTTTGGCTAAGATCCGTCTGTCGAAGCTCTTCCGTGGCTACTGATTGCATTAGGCTGAGTATCGTACTGGACTTCGGCAGGAGCGGGGTCTATCTCCAACACAAGGTAATCTAGATAGAAGGATCCGAAGACTGTATAACACTGATGGGAAAAGGGATGGGGGAGGGGGAGAGAGAGAGAGAATAAGAATATTAGTCCGAAGGAAAAAGTTAAGCATTTAATTAAATTTGCTGGAGATTAAATGATCAAATGCTCAAAATTCACTTCCCAGTATCTGGATTTGGGGAACAACTTCAAATGAAAAAAAAAAACTATGAGATTTCCACATTTTCATACATCTAAATATCCAAGGGAAATAATGTACTCTCTCATAATTCTCTTGATTAATGTAGTTTCCAATGGGAACATGAAACGAGCTTCAAAATGCTAGAAAGTATCAAGACAAGTGTCATGAACAATGAAGTATAGGAGACAAAAACATGTTAAGAATTCAAGAAGTTATGATAAATATGAGAAGTTCAAAGTGTTGTCATTCTTTTAATGGTTGAAATACTCTATCCTCTATTGATGGATGAAGATATATCCTCACTTGTGCACTAGAAATCAAGAAATTGGAAATAAAGTTTGAGTTCTACAATAGCTACTCAAATATTAGCCCCCCTGTTCTCCTCTCCTATTCTCATTCAAATACAAAAAATGTTTCAGTGTAGGCTGATGAACAAATGATAATAAAACACATTAGTTGAAGAGTTGGCCACTGCATCTCTTTTCTTCTCAATAAACGTTGTGCTGCCAATGCTACCACCATATAGAAAGAACATGATTTTGAATTCTTTCAGGCTACCCAAACTTGTAGGACTTGCAACCGCCATTAAGTTCTTGGATTTCCACTGGCCAGCGACGCGACGCTTTGACATCATTCCACTTCAACACCATTCAATGGAAATGATCTTCAGAAGCATGATGATGCTTATCTACATGGTGGCATGCCGAGGATGGCATGGCATTCCTAATATCTGTAACCATTATGTCCTGGTTATAATTCTAAGAACTTCTAGATGTACTACGAGGTTCGAACAGCCATCATATTTGATATAATTCATGTTTTAACAAGTCTGAATTGCCCTTGCTGAACTTAACCCTGATTACCTTAACATCGATTGATATATAGCCCTTGGACTAAATATTACAGGCGTGCTTCATGGTGTTTAATGCATCTGTTGGGGATAAATTCTGCTCCCGCCGAAGTCTAGCTCGATGCTCAGCCTAATGCAACCAGTAGCTACAGATGGGCTTCAGCCGAACCCCTAGCATCCGAGCTTCTTCTAACCTATTCAGCCGACCGAGCTACTTAGCTACCGAGCTCCTTTGGACTCCTCAGCCGTCGAGCTTCTTCGGACTCCCTTCGTCAGGACCGAACTCCTCCAGCCAGCCGAACTGCTTAGCGGCCGAGCTCCTCGAACTCCTAGCGTCCGAGCTCCTTCGAACCCATTCAGCCGACCGAACTGCTTGACGGCCGAGCTCCTTAGACTCCAAGTGGACGGGCTTTAACAGAATTCCCAGCGTCCGAACTCCTCAGCGATCGTCCCTCGGCCGAACTCCCCAAACGGCCGTCCCTTCAGCCGACCGAGCTCCTCCGAACTTCTCTACAACCGAGCTCCTTTCGAGCTTTTCCTTCAGCCGAACTCTCCTATAAGTCCGAATTCCTCTGGACGAACTCAGTCTGCAACAGGCAACAAGATCGGACGATATGGCCGCCACTACTAACGACACCACTCTCTCCGTAATCAGCCCCATATAGCCCGGACGACATGGCCACTACTACTAGCGACACCACTCTCTCCGTAATCAGCCCCATGCAGTCCGGACGATATGGCCACTACTACTGACGATACCAATCTCTCCGTAACCGGCCCCACGCAGTCCATGACCTACTTGTATGATTGTCACCATCCATCTGACGATGCCTTCCTCTCCGTACCGAACTCCATGCGGCCCACGACCTACCAGTATGGCTGTCACCATCCACCTGACGATGCCTTCCTCTCCGTACCGAATTTCATGCGGCCCCAATGACTCTCTGCCAGACGGTATGGCCATCACCATCAACTAAGCTCCTCCTATAAAGGACCCTCCAGATACGCTAACTCTAATCTCTCTGATCTCTAAGCTCTCCTCTTCTCCCCCAAGCTCCGAAACTCATTCCGAGCACTCCATTCCTGTTGGCTAAAGCTGACTTGATCGTCGGAGGGTCCTGCCGGAGCCACCCCCCACCGGCTCCGAACGAGACTTTGTTTTGCAGGTCTCCGACGGCGACCTCATCGACCTCCACTCCAGCGGACTCTGGTGATGATCAATTTCCACATCAACAGATTGGCGCTAGAAGGAGGGCATGAACCTCCGAGGTTCCCTTGTTCTTAAAGGAGTGCTCGACGACTTTTTTCTTTCCTCTCCGAAAATCTTCCTTTTCTCTTCCGAAGAGAAAATGCCTCTCAGGAGAGCTTCGACGTGGCGCTCGGCAGCCTCCACGGCCCGATCCCATCCAGATCCGTCTATTCCTACTTTAGTTCCGACAGCTCAGGTTCTACCTGTACCTACGGTGGATGTGGAGCAGTTTGACCTACTTGTTCGATAGGTCCGTAGCCTCACGGAGGTATTGCAGGCTATACAGCACCCCCCGGTGGCGACTCCACCAGAAAACCCACCATTGGAACGTCGAAAATCAGCCTCAAGGAAGAGTACCAGGGCCAGCATACCTGTCACCTTGGAGAAGGAGAAATAGAGGGCCGAGGATCCGTGTTCGAAAGCCCTCCAAGATCTGCAGCCAAGATGACGCCCTCGATTACAAACTGCGGGAGATGGACCGACGTATTAAAGAGCTCGACCGCATCGCCTCAGCTCATCATGCCGACGTCCATGCTGAACCTTCTTTCTCTCTCCAAATTATGCAAGAACATGTTCCACCGACCTTCGAGCTTCCTTAACTGGAAAGCTACGATGGAACTTCTGATCTAGTTGATCATCTGGAGGCCTTCCATGCCATGATGCTGCTCCACGGTGCTTCAGACGCCATACTGTGCCGAGCTTTTCCATCTACCTTAATGGGAGTAGCTAGAAACTGGTACTCGGCATTGAAGCCGAGTACGATCTTCTCTTTTGATCAGATGAGCAGTCAGTTCGTGGCTCACTTCATCGGCAACTGACGTCCGCGCCGAGGTTTGGACTTTCTGATGAATGTCAAGCAGAAGCGGCAGAAATCCATCCGGGCTTACGTCATCCGATTTAATGCCGCGGTATTAGAGGTCCGGGACTTGGACCAGTCTGTTGTGATGGCCGCGCTCAAGGGTGGCCTTCAGAAAAATGACTTGCTGTTCTCCCTGAAAAAAAAATATCCCAGGAATTTCGCCGATCTGCTGGCTCAGGCCGAGAGATATGCTCGTGCGGAAGAAGCCTTCAAGTTGAAAGATGAGGAAGCCCTGAGAGAGCAGCTGGCGGACGATGGAGAGCTGAGCAAAGTTCGACCGCGCTTGTAGACCCCCTCCGAAAGCAGGCGGGCCCAAACTCCTCAAACTCGCCACCGAGGAAGCCCCAATAGAGGGGCGCAAAGAAGCCCTCCTTCTGAAAGGTTTCGCGACTACGCCCTCCTCAATGCTCCTCGAACTCAGATTCTCACCGAAGTGAAGAACCAGCTGCTAAGACCAGAATGGTTACAATCTCCCCCAAACAAGCATGATCGAAATAGGTACTGTCTCTACCACCACGACCACGGCCACGACACCGAGGAATGCATCCAGCTCTCAGATGAAATTGAGGAGCTCGTCAGAAAGAGACGGCTGGGTAAATTTCTCCGGCACCAATCTGAAGCAAAAAAAGATCGGCCAAGGGCGCTGCCATAGCCAGAGATGGCAAGGAGCTCGACGCTGCCATAGCCAAAGACCGCAGAAGGTTGGCCACCTTACGGCGTCATCCACATTGCCCCTGGGAGGAGCTTGGTGCATCAGCGATTCGTCGTCTCCCAGCGACAAGAGCTTGCACCAAATTGAGGAGGCCAGCATAAGGAGGTCATCCACCCCGGGACTTATTATCGAAGAAATGCGGAGGAACAATGCTACCACGATCTTGAAATACAGAATTTGGGAATGCGCTGCTAGTAACTTTCTTTCAATAAAATTCTTTTCTTTCGATAATATTATTTCTGGATGCGAAAACTATGCGATGATAGGAAAGAAGCAATCAATAATTACCGCGTTAGGAACAGGAGGAGAACCTCATCCTAACGCGAGCAACAACCTTGGCTAGAGATAAGATCTCTCCCGAGCGACCGTTGACAACCTCAGCTAGAGATAAGATCTCTCCTAAGCGATCGAGTCAACCTCGGATTAGGAACAGGAGGAGAACCTCATCCTAACCCGAGCATCAACCTCGGCTAGAGATAAGATCTCTCCCGAGCGACCGTGACAACCTCGGCAGAGATAAGATCTCTCCCGAGCGATCGAGTCAACCTCGGTTAGGAACAAGAGGAGAACCTCGTCTTAACGTGAGCAACAATCTCGACTAGAGATAAGATCTCTTCCGAGCGATCGTGGACAACCTCGGTTAGAGATAAGATCTCTCCTGAGTGATCGTTGACAACCTCGGCTAGAGATAAGATCTCTCTCGAGCGACTGTGGACGACCTTGGCTAGAGATAAGATCTCCGAGCGATCGAGTCAACCTCGGCTAGAGATAAGATCTCTCCCGAGCGACCGTTGACAACCTCGGCAGAGATAAGATCTCTTCCGAGCGACCGAGTCAACCTCGATTAGGAACAGGAGGAGAACCTCGTCCTAACGCGAGCAACAACCTCGGCTAGAGATAAGATCTCTCCCGAGCGATCGTGGATAACCTCGGCTAAAGATAAGATCTCTTCCGAGCAACCGAGTCAACCTCGGCTAGAGATAAGATCTCTCCCGAGCGACCGTGGACAACCTCGGCCGGAGATAAGATCTCCTCCGAGGAAAGCTCGGCCGTAGGAGATAAGGTCTCCCCCAAGTGCCTGGTACAACCTCGACTAGAGAAAGCAATCGTGTCAACCTTGGCTGGAGAGCTTCAACTTCGACCTCAACTAGAGATAGGATCTCTTTCGAGTGACTGTGTCAACCTCAGCTGGAGAGCTTCAACTTCGACCTCGGTTAGAGATAGGATCTCTCCCGAGTGACCGTGTCAACCTCGGCTGAAGAGCTTCAACTTCCACCTCGGCCAGAGATAAGATCGGAGATAACCTCATCCTGAGATCAGATCTCTCCCGAGCGTCTGCATCGACCTCGGCTGTAGGAGATAATGTCGCCCCTGAGGAGCGCAACCTCCGACTTCGATCGCAGCGGACGAAGCTCAGAGGTGAGATCTCCCCCGAGCTTCGACCTAGACCAGCACGAAGCTCAGAGGAAGACTTCGGCAGTCGCCTTTTCTGCACTCCCTTCCTTTGATTTTCGAACTCGGGAGTGGGGGGGCTAGTGTTGGGGATAAATTCCGCTCCTACCGAAGTCTAACTCGATGCTCAGCCTAATGCAACCAGTAGCCGTAGAAGAGCTTTAGGAATAGGAGGAGAACCTCATCCTAATTCGAGCATCAACCTCAGCTAGAGATAAGATCTCTCCCGAGCGACCATGGACAACCTCGACTAGAGATAAGATCTCTCCCAAGCGACCGAGTCAACCTCGGTTAGGAACAGGAGGAGAACCTCATCCTAACGAGCAACAATCTCGGCTAGAGATAAGATCTCTTTCGAGCGACCGTGACAACCTCGGCTAGAGATAAGATCTCTCCGAGCGACCGTTGACAACCTCGACTAGAGATAAGATCTCTTCCGAGCGACTATGGATGACCTTGGCTAGAGATAAGATCTCTCAGAGCGATCGAGTCAACCTCGGCTAGAGATAAGATCTCTTCCGAGCGACCGTGGACAACCTCGGCCAAGAGATAAGATCTCTCCCGAGCGATCGAGTCAACCTCGATTAGGAACAGGAGGAGAACCTCGTCCTAACGCGAGCAACAACCTCGGCTAGAGATAAGATCTCTTTCGAGCGACCGTAGACAACCTTGGCTAGAGATAAGATCTCTTTCGAGTGACTGAGTCAACCTCGGCTAGAGATAAGATCTCTTTCGAGCAACCGTGGACAACCTCGGCCAGAGATAAGATCTCCCTCGAGGTAAGCTCGACCGTAGGAGATAAGGTCTCCCCCGAGTGCTCGGTACAACCTCGACTAAAGAAAGCAATCGTGTCAACCTCGGCTGGAGAGCTTCAACTTCGACCTCAGCTAGAGATAGGATCTCTTCCGAGCGATCGTGTCAACCTCGACTGAAGAGCTTCAACTTCCACCTCGGCCAAAGATAAGATCGGAGATAACCTCGTCCTAAGATCAGATCTCTCCCGAGCGTCCGCATCGACCTCGGCTGTAGGAGACAATGTCGCCCCTGAGGAGCGCAACCTTCGGCTTCAATCGCAGCGGATGAAGCTCAGAGGTGAGATCTCCCCCGAGCTTCGACCTAGACCAGCACGAAGCTCAGAGGAAGACTTCGACAGTCGTCTTTTCTGCACTCCCTTCCTTCAATTTTCGAACTTGGGAGTGGGAGGGCTAGTGTTGGGGATAAATTCCTCTCCCGCCGAAGTCTAGCTCGATGCTCAGCCTAATGCAACCAGTAGCCGCAGAAGAGCTTCAGCAGATGGGCTTCAGCCAAACTCCTAGCGTCCGAGCTTCTTCTAACCCATTCAGCCGGCCGAGCTACTTAGCTGCCGAGCTTGTTCGGACTCCTCAGCCATCGAGCTTCTTCGGACTCCCTTCGTCAGGACCCAACCCCTCCAGCCGGCTGAACTATTTAGCAGCCGAGCTCCTCGAACTCCTAGCATTCGAGCTCCTTCGAATCCGTTCAGCCGACCGAACTGCTTGGCGACCGGGCTCCTTGGACTCCAAGCGATCGGGCTTTAATGGAATCCCCAGCGTCCAAACTCCTCAGCGGTCGTCCCTTGGCCGAACTCCCCAAGCAGCCATCCCTTCAGTCGGCCGAGCTCCTCCGAACTTCTCTACAGCCGAGCTCCTCCCGAGCTTTTCCTTCAGCCAAACTCTCCTACAAGTTCGAACTCCTCTGGACGAACTCAGTCTGCAATAGACAACAAGATTGGACGATATGGCCGCCACTACTGACGACACCATTCTCTCCGTAATCAGCCCTATACAGCCCGGACGACATGGCCACTACTACTGGCGACACCACTCTCTCCGTAATCAGCCCCATGCAGCCCGGACGACATGGCCACTACTACTGGCGATACCACTCTCTCCGTAACCGATCCCACGCAGCCCATGACCTGCCGGTATGGTTGTCACCATCCACCTGACGACGCCTTCCTCTTCGTACCGAACTCCATGCGGCCCACGACCTACCAGTATGGCTGTCACCATCCATCTGACGACGCCTTCCTCTCCGTACCAAACTCCATGCGGCCCCAACGACTCTCTGCTAGACGGTATGGCCATCACCATCAACTAAGCTCCGCCTATAAAGGACCCTCTAGATACGCTAACTCTAATCTCTCTGATCTCTAAGCTCTCCTCTTCTTCCCCAAGCTCCGGAACTCATTCCGAGCACTCCATTCCTGTTGGCCAGAGCTGAATTGATTGTCGGAGGATCCTGCCGGAGCCACCTCCCACCGGCTCTGGATGGGACTTTGTTTTGTAGGTCCCTGGCGGCGACCTCATCGGCCTCCACTCCAGCGGACTCCGGCGACGATCAGTTTCTACGTCAACAGCATCAAAGTTCGAGACTGTTGTATTATTTGGATATCAGTTTGATGTCAAAAAGGTGACTCTATATTTATTTAAGAAATCTTACTCAGGGTGATAAAGGAGCCTACCATTGAACCTAGAAGGATTCAATAGGCTGAGTAGAGAAACAATCCCAGGATAAACACCAAACTTGAAATCTTAAATTTACTTAAAATCTTAAGTAGTTTTTCATATTGCAGTATATAATACTCTAGGATTGGATGTAATCCACTTAATTTTCACAATCCAATTTCTTAACCATTCACTTAATGGCTACACCATCTCTTCCCTGAATGGATGCGAAAAAGTGTTTGAAATATTGTCTGATGGAATGGTCCCAATTCCCAATTGCAGAACTTGTGTCTGCTCCTTTGATGAATACCACTCAGATCTGTTTCCTAATAATTCAACCTGGACAAGAACCATTCCTGATTGAGTCAAACAGACAGCTAATGGCCACATAAACACAGAATAGATATATGTATCATGATAAAAAAAATATTGGTCCATGTGATTTCCCTCCATGTTCATATAATGATTAAGGAATGAAGCAATTGACATGCATAGGGACCAATTTGCTCCAAATAACATAATTTCGATGAATGGCACTTTTAAAGCATAGGACTAATATTGCTTCGTTCTTCACCTCGAACATCAAATTCTTGCAGAATTGCGGTCCCCTGACATGGATTGCCCGAGTAATGGCGGATGAGCTGGGGTTTGCTTTCCGGCACGGCAAATATGTGGAGTTTCGCATCGGAGTTCTGACTATAACTGGAAGGCAAATTTGGTGCATGAAACACATTATCTCTAGCAGAACCTAAAGATTGAGCATGGCTGTTTGGTGGAGTCACAGAAGGTAATTTGGATAGAAGCATCCCAAGACTGTAAGACATTGATGGTAGAAGGGGAGGGATATGCTGCAAAAAGGAGCCCTTCATGGGGTTATTCCAATCAAAACTGGCCAATTTGCTTGGAAATTCCTCTTCCTCCTCAGGACCAAGTCTGGACCTGCTCTTCGATAACTCGCTAATCTTCAGGTTGTGTTTGGGCATATTGGTATGATGATCTGAAGAAACTGCGTAAGGTCGTTGCATAGCAAAGATGCCAGGAATGCTCTGAAGGTAATTAAATTTTCTCTGTATATTGATCACCAAGTTAAGATCTTCTGCAACCTTTATCAGCCAATGAGATACAAGTTATTAAAATTAAATTATAATTTAATCAATCAAAGAGAATTCCATTTATTCGTCTAAATCTCATGCTAGAGATTTGAAATATTCAGAATTTACATATGAAGGATTGGAGGAAAGACCTTATCTAGTGAACCCAGTTGAATCACACCTTCCTTTACAGCAACAACTGCGATAGTCTGTGAAGTATAAATCAAAAGATCAATCTTCTAGATGAAGCCGTACTCTTTCTCCAAAAAAAATTAACAAAGTTGTGTTTCAGTTATTTGCCAATTAATAGATATACCTGGATGCCAGAATTGAACTGGGATTCCCAAGCCTTTGGTTGCTGTTTCCAGAATTACAGAAGAACATACATGACAAGGGGGAAGAAGAAGAAACAAAAGACAAATTTTAATGAAATTAGAAATAGGTAATCTACTTACTAAATCAGGTGATGCATTCCATGAAGAAGAGAAGTTGGGATCAGTTTCTGTGGGGAATTCCCTAAACACCCACTTGTGGCTGTTATCAGCTGCCACCTTCCCCATCAATCTGAAGAAATTAAACACCAAGAAAAACATCCATTTTCCAATGCATTTAGTTCATATTTTTTTTCTCCAAATTTTCATCATTAAAATGATATGGAGAGGCAAGATTATAGTTGTTCATAGCATTCTCACCCTTCTCCATAATTGTAGACCTCATGTGACATCTTAAAGAAGATGTCAGGTCCAAATGATCTCCCCTTTCTGAAAGCATTCCCTACATGCTCGCACTCGAAAAAATCGCAGAAGCCATCTTCCCATACTAGAATCCTGAAACAATATCATGCCAAAAGCCTCAAAGGAAAAAGTGAAGGACAAAGGAAGGAAGGAGAAGTTGCTTGGAATATACTGCAGAAGCATTCCATTTAATGTTACCAATTTCTTTTGTTCCCATTGGATCTATCAAAGATCCCTTGTCCATCATCCCATCTGCCACCAGTTCAATACTTATATCTGAGTCACATATCAGCAAAAGAAAAAGAAAACCTCATTCCATTTCTTTGGTTCTGAGATTTTACCTTGGTGGAGGGTAGTTTCGAGGGAGGATCCTCCAGAAGACAGCATATACCCATTTGGAAGAATTAGCAGAAGAACAGAAGCCTCTAAGTGCTTGTTGCCATAGACAATTAAGCAAAGGAAGCCCACCATCCATGAGAAAGAGAATTAAAAAGAAAAAAGAAAATGGAGTGTGGAAGTTCTTAGCCTGTCTGAAGGCTCTCTTATAAGGTAGAGGTGGGACAAAGAGTTGCTTTCTAGTTTTAAAACAAGTCACCAAGGGCGCCCCACTCCTTCCCAACCGTTATCCTTCTCTTCTCTGGAGGTGAGCACGTTCTGTAAGTTTGGCCACTGGTTGGGTGTTTGTGGACACTTTGGCTTCAGGCAAAGATATAGAATTCGAAAAATACATGATAATGTTGCCAAAATTTCAGAAAGAACTCAAATAGATATTGTCGTGGGAGAAAGGCATTTTTAGTTCTACATAGATTGAGACCTTATCTTTAGCCATCCAAGCTATCCGACCCTCCGACCACAATAGATATAAATATGATAAACATTTAAAACAACAAAAATTTAAGATTTTGTAAAACAAGCAGGGGAGAATAAACAATAGCCAAAAAGAACAGTGACATATATCATTATTTATCTTTAATTCAGAAGGATTACTTGGATTTGCTGTGTATCACTCATGAATAATGTATACTTTGTACATAATTGAGGAATTTATTTGTTTCGAATTAGTTGAAGAATAGTTGGTCAATAAAAAGAGAGAAAAATTTTGAAAATCTCGATAATTAAGAAAATATTGTGACCAGTATCCTTAAAGCTGGTTGGCTAATTATGTATGGGCGAGGAAAAGGACTGCCGAGCGTGAAATGCACCACTTGTTGCGGAATATACGGGACTACTTGGCTCATATGTGGAAGCTATAGCCGTGGGTTGTGGCAAACTTGCAATGTGTGAGGCAATAATTGAACTTGGTTCATGCTTTCCCTTGGAGCCGCTGAACGGGGAAAGCATATCTTTGAACACCGACACCGAAAACATGAAGAAAAATATGTTCCATGAGACTCAGATATTTTGGGAGTAGAATGTCGGCCTCATTGGCCCTAAGCCTTGTGTGGTCCTCGTACCTTTAGCGAGGGACAACATCATAGGCTGCGGAAGAAAACGCCATGTACTCAACTTCTATCCACAAGGCATGCAGGGTGGACTGTCTCTTGGGCAGCTAGTGGATGAATGATGAAAATGAGGTATGTTGCGGGAGTAAACCATTCCCTAACCTAGTCTCGCTCGACTTTTGGACTAAAAGATGTCTCACTACTTCTGCATGCCCATTGCGTAAATAACCAAGTAGCTTAATATTGGGATTACATTGTTAAAAAAGAATTAGAATCAGACAAGTTTTTACTGACATCAGAGACCTCTATTATGGAGCTTGTGCATGGAAGTCTTTGAGGGCCCATTTATTTAGGAGTAATCTGGTCTACCAGATTACTATATTTGGTATGAAAAATATAAGAAAGAGATGATAAAAAAATTGGTGCATCTCATGCTTATTTTTCAAAGAGAGAAATAAAATAAATATCATGAGGAGATTAGTATTTGATAAATTTTCGAGTGATGGTAATCTACGCTTGACAAAAATATTCTCAATAAAATCGTATATGTAACCATTAAATTTGTTCCGATGTCTTTCCAAATTTATTTAATAAAGAGTTTTTGCAAAAAAGTTAAGATGGAGATGACATTTTATAAAAAGCGATATGATTATAGTCATTATATAAAAATTAATTGAAGATGACAATACTATCCTAATATTAAAAAATTATTTTATATTGAAGAGTATAATTATAAATTTCATTATATTCCTATATAGGATTACGTCTAACTAAATATAGTAATATTTTTTTAGTATCATTTTTCAGAGTAATTTTTCTACCAGGCAAATATAGTAAAAATTATTTTTCTTTACAATCATTTTTTCAGATAAATGATTTTCATGAATCATCAGATTATCATATAATTTGACATACCTCAACCAAACGGACCTTGAATGACCAAATAGTTTCTCTATCAAGGCAGCATCTTAACATCAAGTGTTATGAGGATCCATATGGATATATATTTAGTCTCACCTCGGTTATTCACTAGAAAAATCTTGCATCCTTATATAAGGCTAAGGATTCCAAAATCTTATGATAGGTACTTTTAGGTGAGATCCTATATTATTATAAATAGTATCGGAGCTAGTTCCCTTCTAGACCTGCAGTGGAGTTGATTATTGACATATACTGATGGATCACGTTTTTATATTCAAGGACTAATTTAAGTGGTATCAGACTTAGGTTCAAGATCTTAGAGCTTATCTTAGTAAGGAGGGTGGGGTAGAATTAAAATTTTGATTTCATATCTGAAAAAAATTACTCATACTAAAAGTTTATTTAATTATTTCATAATATCTAATTTTCTTTCATGGACAAAAGTCATGGTCCTTAGCATTTTGCATAGGAGATTTATGCAGTTAAAATTTTGGTTATGAAGTTACTTAAAAGTATAGACAATTATCATAAATAATTTCTTTTACTTGATGTTTTGAGTGGATTCTCTAAGTTAAAGTAAATCGGTCTCTCAAATTTCGATACTCTCGTACATTTATAAGATCCTGATTAATTAGTTGAAAATTTATATGATTGCAATATTTCAAAAAGAAGTATTTTTCTTATTGGCGAAATTTATCTTGTGGTGAAATCATGAGAGCCTATGTCGTTTCTATTAAATCTTAGAACTAAATTATAAGATTTTTGTATTGAATTATTTTGAAGTTAAAAATTAGGTTTATGAGTTGATCATGGATATTTTACCATCATTGTTGACTACTAGTAAGACTTCTTGAAATAATTTCCAGAGGCTTAAATGAGCTTGACCTAGAAGAAGAAGAAGATTCTAGAGAGTTAAATATTCTTACAAGCAAGTTGATTTGGGATCTTTTAATTCATTAGAATATAGAGATTTTCTTTTTCTCAAAAGAGAGAGATCGAGTGTAAATGCTTATTTAATTACTTTGTCGAGGTAATCCAGGGTTGATTGGACCAGGAATATAAAAAGTTTTATAATAATTACCTCGAAGATTAATCTAGATCCAATGTACTCGAAAAATAAGGATAAAATTCTTTGCTTGGATTTTTTAAATTAAAAAATAAATGAAAAAAAATTGGAGAATATTGATTAGAGTTGCATAGTGAAGGTGTGGTAGATTGAGTCATTTAAAAATTAATAAAAATATTGATTATGGTGATTTTCCAATAAAATAGAGTTTTGATTCTTAGGCTAATTGTCATGTAGTTATGTTATTCTCTCTAATAGGGTTGTGCTAAGAAAAACTTTTAGCATTCCATATCTAAGATTAGTTGATTGTTAATTAAGTTTTTATCTTGTTGTCAAGGATCTAAATAAATTCAATGTGATTTGTTCCCTCCTTATGATCTCAACTCTAACATAGGAATCATGATATTGATGCTTCATCTTCTCGAATTTATTTTTATGATTCAATTTTGAGATCATTCTATAATCATGATCGACCATTGCTGCTTAAAGCCATTACTACACAATCATGATCACCTTCATGGTCATCTGATAATTTGATTTTAGTCAAGATAGGCCATTACCTTTTATGGGATAAAAATTTCATCTTAGTATTTATACCATATTCATTTCAAGCTCTGTTTTAGATATAATTAATTAATTTTAATAATCGATCTTGCTGTAATATTTTTGCATTCAGTTGATCCTAACTCAATCTTAAATGAACATGCATTCATATCAAGATGATTATCTCAATATGAGAGTCTAGGTCACTTAATTAGTGCTAATCTTATTAGCCTATATGTTAATCTTAAATACAATAGAAAACTTTTGATCTGGTAATCGTACTAATTTTGATCGAGGACAGATGAGACTTTGATTGTATATCAAAGGGGCGGAATTCTAGAATTGACATGAAGATGCCAAATGATGAAGCATTCTTGGAAAGAGTCCTTATGAGCATTGTGGTTGACTCAAGAGGTTGAATTGTTGATGGGCATTTCAGTAGTGTGATCATGTATTTAGTTTGATAGAAATGCCAAGCAGAGCAAAATGGTACATGTAACTTTTAGGATCAATATTTTTAACTTTGGAAGATCTAGATTTCTCAAATTTCAAGGATGAATTTTTATTGTTTTAAGGATGAGAGAATGTGAGAACCGATCCTATCAAACATATTTCCTATTAGAATTGGCTCTATTTGAAATTCAAAAAAAATAAAGAGATAATGCTTATCTTATTGAAAATTCTCTTTATTTAATCTTCTTCTTTCCTAGTTGATCAAGTTATCCTCCAGCCTTGATGCCTTTACCCTTCCTTCTTCCTCATCTCTGGTGGCACCGCCATGCCACCTTGCCGAATGCTGCCACCCCCCAAAACCCCATTCTTTCTCAAAACCATCGGTTGCCCTTTTTTTTTCTTGCTCCGAGGACTCCCATCACCACCCATCAGAAGCTGCCAGTCTGACTGAGCCTCACCACCACCGCCACCTCCAGTAAGCCCTCCTCCCTTTCTTTTCTTTTTGGACATGGGTGCCGCTACCATGGCAACAAGGGGAAGTACCCCCTTTTTCGTTTTCTCTCAGCTATCCTGTTGCAGTCTACTGCCTCTAGTCATCACCACACCACCACCATTGGCCATTGTTGATCCCACCCCTCCTCCACTCTACTCTCTCCCATGGAAGCTTTATCTTTGGCTCAGCTTGGGAAGAGAGAGAGAGAGAGAGAGAGGGAGGGAGGGAGAGAGAGAATCTGACCAAGACCTAATTTGATTAGGTCTAAATTAATCTCTCGATGACCAACTCAGATCATCTAAATCGAGGCCCCTAATAGGACCTAAATCAAATAGGATCTAGTAAAAAAATCAAATTGGCCTAGATCGAGCATCTTCCTCCTTCCAATATTGATCAAGTCAAATCCAATAAATTAGACCTTGATTACTCTTTCCTTTGTATGTATACTGGTTAATAGACCAAGCCTAATTAGTATAATTTTTTTGATTAATGAAATAGATATGATCTAGATTTTGATTTAGATTGGGAGGAGCACGGATCTAAGGATCAGACCACGAGTTGAAGGCTATATTTTTGGATCTGATTGATCTAAGACTATAAGTTTCATTTATCTCTGGGATTTTACTTAACACCTTTCTTGTATTTTCTAATTTAGAAATTATACAAAAAAATTATAGTATTTAGAAAAATGAAAGTTTGAAAAAGTACATATTTTTTGAAATTCAAAATTTTGGATCAAGCATAGTGTTACCATAACATGTTTGTAATTTTTAAATATGATGGCTCCTCTATGTTGCATGGTTCTAAGCTTGCACAAATTTTTAAATAAAATTTATGTTGTAGAAATGAGTATGTTGGTCATGAGAAAACTTCTCTAGTTAGACTATGAACTACATCTAGCCAACAAGATTGATCATTGGCCATATGATTTAAAACTATTTTCTTCTAGATCTAGCTAGTCGAAGCTGATCGCTGGCAGAGTTAGTCCTCTTGGACCTAGCAAGTTGGGGATAATCGCTAGCACATACTAATGTGTCACATATTTGATTTTAAAACTAATCTCTTTATTCTATTGTAGGATTAATCGTAATCATATGAATCAGATCTAGTTTCTTTTTAAGCCTAGCTAGTGGGGCTAATCACTAGGACACGCTAGTCGATCATGTATTCTATATTCAAGGGCTCGTCTCTTCTGGATCTTGTCATGAGATTGATCATGACCGTAGTCACTAAAGATTGAGAGAGGATTTTAAGTTTTATTATTATGCATGGCATATTTTGAAAATTAAAATTATATTGGTTTATGCATCTATTATTGTCAATTGCTATATTTGAAAAAAGAATTCAGTTATGCTTGATCTCTTAGAGATATTGGTAACATACTAAGCCCGTGAAGCTTCTTTCTTTTTCAAATTCAAAAGAGCATGTGGGGACTAAGACCTAGCAGTGAGAAGCATAGGATCGTAAAGGATATTTACTTAGTTTGTTTTTGAATAAATGTTGATCTTAATTTATATTAATCAACCTTATGAAACATTAATGAACTATATTTTATTTGAATCAATAAAATTAAAAGTTTACTTTTTACTATCACTGCCTAAGTATAGTTTGATATGATATTTTTGAAAGTGAAGGCAGGCCTTGCATGTCTAAGGGATTAAACTATCGAGAGACATGTGGCCATTTATCATGCACTATAAGAAAGCAGATCTTTAGTGATGGCAAATTTACCATCAGTTATAGTCATTTTTACCAACCACCAATGGTGAGCAAAACAGAAGCCATCACAAAAAAAAGAAGCAATAGCTTTTTTGGTTTTAAGCAACTCTTATATGTTTCGCTAATAACTAATAAAATTTTTTGACTGGTAAGCTTATTAGCGAGTGAGGGATTTTATTAATAATGGCAAAAGCCATCGCTAACCAATGGTATTAGCGATGGCTCAAAGTATCACTAATAACTAGTAATTTTATTTTTTTTAATTTGACTAGCAAGCTTATTAGCAATGAAGAATTATTAGCGATGGCATGTAGCCGTTGCTAATAATAATTTTTTTATTTTTTTTAGAAAGGAATAGTATTAGCGATGAGGCTATAACCATCACTAAAGTCATTGCTGATAATCCTAAATTTTTCTGCCATCGATTCCCCCCCCCCTTGATTTTGCTAAAAACTATGTTCCCCCTAGTGCCTTCTCACTTGGCTCTCCCATCGGGGACCGACCAAACCACCCCCCCCCCATCCTCTTGTTCTTCCCTTTATTTCCCCCTCCCCCCCATTGGCCCTTGATTTTCATCTCCCCAGACAATCAACCGGCCCCTCCTCTCCCCCTCTCCCTATTCTTCTGTGCCATGCTGCCGCCTCACCCTTCGCCGTTCCTGTGCCATTAGAGTCCACGAGCTACCCCCCTATTTGATCCACTTTCCCCACGCCAATGATGCCCCCTTATGGAATCCGCCGCCCCCCTTGCCAGATCCACCCGATGATGCTGCCCTCCTTGTCGGATCTGCCACCCCATTGCCAAATCCACCACCCCCTTGCCAGATCTACCATCCCCACGTCGAATCATTGTCTCCATACTGGATCACCGTCCCTATGCCCGCACCGCTGTTCTTGTGCCCGTAGACCTATTATTTTGGTGAGTATTAGTGATAACGATGATGATAGCTGTAGAGCCATCACTAAAATTTCTTGACTCAATGGATCAATCAGGTCAAATCGAGTCCATGCATGATCCAGCATTTTGCCTTGTATTTGTATATGCAGAATCCTTAGATAATGTGGCATGGACCATAGTTAGATAGATCATCGAGTAGTCGACGGGGTGATTTATAATGAGGGTGTCAAGTACTTCTATGATTATGCTTTTGAAAATGCGGCACCCTTATTTCAAGCAAGAGCTCATTATCCTTGTAAGAGATGTGTCAATAGAGAAATGCTTGATTGGAATATAATAATTATCTATTTATATAAAAATAGATTTATGTCAAACTACAAGCATTGGTACCTGCATGAAAAGACATGAAAGATAATTGCTAGCATTAGAAGTCAACAGAACAGGAACACAGATAGAATGGTAGACATGGTTATAGATGCAGTTGGTCCTAAATTTGACTGGGATATGAAGGATCAAATTTAGGATAATCCAGAAGCTGGCAATGGTAATATCTATCGTATGCTGAAAGATGCTGATAAACCACTATAGTTGAGATGTAAAATACATACTGTATTGTTAGCTATATCAGAGTTGTTGAACCTAAAGGCCGAGTTTAATATAACGGTCATTTGTTATGATAGGATGGTAGCAATAATAAAGAAGATGCTACTGAAGGATGAGAAGCTTATTGGAAGCTTCTATGCTTTAAAGAAAATAGTGAAAAGGTTAGGCATAGGATATGAGAAGATAGATACATGCTATAATGATTGCATGCTTTTCTACAAGGAGGACCAACTGAAGAGCCCATATGATGTATGCAGTAAAAGCTAATTTAAGTCAAGACAAAAGGATAGAAATCAAAAAGGCATACCATATAAGGTTCTTCAATACCTTTTTCTCACTCTTAAGCTGTAGAGACTTTACTTGTCCAAGAGTACTATCGGATAGATAAGATGGCATAAAGAAGAAATTCATAAGCACACCGATATGATAAGTCATCCATTGAACAGTGAGGTATAGAAAAAATTCGATGCTTAGCATCCTTTATTTACTCAGGAATCACGCAATGTTCGACTAGGTCTGTCAATGGATGGGTTTACACTGTTCAGTCATGCAGTGACCTCTTATTCATGTTAGCCAGTCTTTATCACTTCATAAATTCTATCATCTAGAATGTGTATGAAAGAACATAATATCTTGCTTAAATTAGTCATTCCTGGATCACGATATCCTAGTAAAAGCATTGATGTATATCTAAAGCATCTTGTTGATGAGCTGAAATTCTTATGGTCCGATGGCACACGTATATTGGATGTATCGAAGAAGAAGAATTTTGTAATGAAAGCTACATTGATGTGGACCATTAACGATTTTTTTGCTTATGAGATGCTATCAGGATGGAGCACTCATAGGAAGCTAGCATATTCCTATTACATGGAGAATACAAAATAATTTCAACTTGAGCATGGTCATAAGCTCTGCTAATTTGATTGTCATTATCAATTTCTTCTCGAGCATCATCCTTTTCAAAAGTTGCAGGACAGTTTCAAGAGGAATAAGATAGAGAACTATGCACCCCCATGCTTCAGTGGTATAGAAGTATTTCATAGGGTATCCCAAATGGACAAAGTCTAGTTTGGCATACTATTTGACAAGCAAAAATCTCAAGGATTTAGTAAAACTCATAACTAGATGAAGCATGGTATTTTCTAGAAATTACTGTACTAATCCACTAATTTGATCCATCATCATCTTGATATCATGCACAATGAGAAGAATATATTCGATAATATTTTCTATACTATTATGGATGTCAAAGATAAGACGAAGGACAACCTCAAGGCCTGAGTAGATATGAAGAATATATGCAAGCATTTTACATAGATCACTAGATATGGACAGACATATGGAAGGTCCTCTATAATCGATGGAACACTAAAGAGTACTCTGGTAGGCCACAAAGGGCATGGCAGAGTCAGATCATCCAGCAAGATCCAATCAAGCATACAAGTGGCACTGTTGGCACATATGTAGTGCCCGATAAATTAGTAAAAATTCTACACTTAAATTAATTTCATATTAAATTAATCATATGTATATTTTAATTCATTAAATTTTATTACTTATTTATTATAGATACGGCAATTGGATCATGCACCAAGGCAGCTACAGATATGGGAGGCTACACAACCAGTCTAGGAGGACTAGTAATTCTTAGATCCTAGATCTCGACAGATTATGGTAATAACTTAAAATATTATTTGTTAAGTTTTATATATATTAATATATATTGACTAATAAATTTTGAAACTATATATCTAGATTATACGGAGTATCTTATATCGCAGCACAGTGAGAATCCATCCTCTCAGCCCCTCTTTGATCTCGAAGGATGGCTCAAGGCCACTTGAGGGATGAGTAGGAGCTAGATCATAGGATTCGGTCATAACTTCAATCCTCTAGCAGCTTGATATACTCTTTGGCATTTTTCTCTTAGACCTCGATGACCCAGATGTGGGGTAATGCACATGTGGAGGAAGTTGTGCCGAGACTTTGAAGCCAGTGACCTCAGAGATTTTGAGATACTATTTACGATACGATCGTTGAGATTCTTCGAGACTCATATTTGCATGATCAATGGGCTCGTTGTCATAGCCATCACAGCATGTAAGTTTGATAATAATTTTCTTTACTTAGTTTAAATTTTTAGATTTAGAAGCTTCACATATTTAAGCTTAAGTCCGAAAAGAGAATCTAGAGGATAAAAATTTAATCTAACCATTCAATCGATGGATCAGGAGTGTCTATAGCTCCCTATCATCAAATAAAATATATAGAAATAATTTATTTGAGAATTAAAGTAGTATATCGAAATATACGCCTACGTATCAATACATATGCTTTTGTATTAAAATTTATTAATAATATTTTATTTTTCTTCGTTACAGGATGTTGAAACATCCGGCTTTCATCCAGCTGGAGAGGATGTACAAGAGCAGGAGGAGGATGAGGAGGATAACAAGGAGGATCTCACATGATTTTTTTTAATATGTATGTAATTTTGATACTTATAAAGCAGTATAAATTTATAAAATTATATAATTTATATTTTAATATAATGTAATTAATTTTATTTTTATGATTGTAGTAAATAATTATTATTTTATTTATAATAAATTTTAGAAAATATAATTGCTTGTTAGTGTGATTAAAATAGATTTTAAAAATTTAATTATATATTTTTTTTAAAAAAAATACTATTAGCGATGCCATTATGCATTGATAAAAACTATTATCGATGGCATTAACGTCAGCATTACCATCATAAATTATTTTAATTTAGAAAAAAAAGAATAAAAGCGTATTAGCGATGGCATTAGCAATGCATCAAGTGTCGGTAAAGATTATTATCAACAGTGCTAGCATTGATAATGCCAACACTAATAGTTTTAATTAAAAAAATTAAAAAGCATTAACAATGGCTTTGTTGTCACTAATATCATCATTAATTATCCATATTTATGACAAGATTTTTGTTGTTGCTAATAATAGTAATTAGTGACAACCCTATTTTCGATGAGCTTTTAACGACAGAAGTCTGTCGCTAATAGTATTAGCAAATCGAGATTTGCTTATTAGCAATGGCATTAAGCCATCACTAATAACCTATTTTCTTATAGTGATGTAACCAGCTCAGTCCTTGGATCAAGGCATGAAGGTATAAACCGATCTTGAGCTCAAACACAAATCAATCTCGAGACATAAGATCCTGAATATATTTGATTGATCTCATATTTGATAGAGATTCCATCTCAGTATCTCACTGATTATTAATCTGCTCGATTGATGACTTAAGCCTACAGAATCTCCGAAAGTCACAAGACAATTTCCATAATCTATGTGCATGTAGGCTGGATTATTGCGCAGAATACCCATGAATAATGAGTGTAATTGATGTCCATGATTTTTAGTTAAGTGTGCTCAGATTCTCCGGTTCCATTACGGAACTCAAAAATAACAATCAACTACTTTTCCTCTATATAAAGGGAAAGAAATGGGATCCATAAATTAGTCTTTTCTCTAGAAAAATAAGAGCCCTCACGTACTCTCTCTCTCATTTTTTTGTTATTCCTTAGCTCTAGCTAATTTAAGTATCATAATATCCTTTGCTGAAAAATCTTTGATAAGTATGAATTTTTCTTCCAGATTCTCTTTAGCGAAAGCACTCCAATCTATATTACCAGATATCAGATCAGCAGAGACCTTAGCCACACTATCCTGGATTTTGCAGCAACAAGGCATAACATTGATGAGTTCTAACTCATCCATTAAATTAATTGAGCAATATTTATTATATTATCTATATATTATTATATATAGAGCACCCAAACTCTGGAGTGTGTGTATGTATAAAGGTAAACCATGCATACATCTATTATAGTATATAATAGATAGGTAAATGCGGTGGATCACTTTCACCCCAACTTTCCAAAAACACCTAAGCGAGCCATAAATTTAATTATAACAATAACTTCCTCAAATTAGTCAACCAAGGTGTTCACTGGCGGTTGGTCAAAAAAACATAATCTTATATTAATTTTGATATTTAATGTGATTTGATATGATGTGTGTCTATATATATATATATATTAGACTAGAATCAAATCCAGATGATCAAAACTCTATAATAGAGATCCTACATTAATGATCCAATTATTAAATATGATCTACTGTCTCAAAACTGCTTGTCCACAAAAAATCATATGATTTAGAGATCCTTAGTTTATGCATCAAGTAGTCAAAAATTGGACAGCCTAAATAAAATTGAATTAGATATATATTTTTTAGCAAGAAATCTTCAAATCATATGATTTTTAGTGTACAAGTAATTTTAAGATAGTAGATCATATCCAACGACTTGGATCATTAATATAGGATCTTCATTATCTAGTTTTGACCTGACTGGATCTAAACCCAAATTCGATTGATCTTACCCAAATCTGCTTCTATATATGTAAAAGATACATGCATGCATGTATATATATATATATATATATATATATATATATATATATATATATATATATATATATATATATATATATATATATATGTAAGATACATGCATGCATGCATGCATGCATGCATACATACATACATACATATTTACATATATATATAGAAAGAACTAGACTAGAATACATTCGACCAGATTTGGACTCAGATCTGGTCAGATCAAAATTCTATAATGGAGATTCTACATCAATGATTCAAGCCGTTGGATGTAATTTACTACCTCAAAATTGCTTGCACACAAAAAATCATGTGATTTGAAAACCCTTAGCCTATGCATCAAGTGATGCAAAAATACATCTAATTCAATTTTATTTAGGCTGTCCAATTTTTGACTACTTGATGCATAGACTAGGGATCTTCAAATCATATGATTTTTTATGTGCAAGCAGTTTTGAGATAGTAGATCACATCCAATACTTAGATCATTGATGTAGAACCTCCATTATAAAATTTTGACCTAACCGGATCTGATTCCAAATCTGATCGAATGTATTCTAGTCTAACTCATATGTAATATATATATGTATATATATATGTATGTATATATATATAAGGGTGTGGATCGGAAAGTGGATTGGGGGGAGGGAGGAGATTTGTTGCATTAGCAATGTCTAAAATATTGAAAACTTGATCTCCCAACAATGTGAGCAGCTTGCTTAAGTTTGCACAAGCTAACTTATATTTATGGTAAACAAGTCGAAGACCTATGCATTGCACGAAATGGATAATTATGGCCTATAATTATTAAAATATTTTAATAATAAATATTCTTAAATATTAATATTTTATTTATTTATTATATATATTATATTTTTTATTATTTTATAAAATAATATTTTATTATTTTCTTCTTCTTTCTTTCTATTCACATACCATCTCCGTGCCCACCGATGCCTCCCCACCATGGCTCCCATTTTCTCTTGGCAAATGTCCATATTGATTGCACTCCCACCCCCTTTTTTCTTCTCATACCTTCTTCGTGCCTGTCGATGCCATCCCATCATGACTTCTCTTCTCTCTCGGTAAATGTCGATCCCGATCGCATTCCGACTCTCTCCCCCTCTCTTCTTTTCATATCTTCTACGCCCCCAGCACCACCACTGCCCTTCCTTTCTCTTCCCTTGCCTCTTGCCCAGCCCCCTTCCTGTCGTTCCCAACATATCCCATTCCGACAATCCCCCCTTCGCTCGACCCTTTTTGCGTGCACTTGCATTTTAAATTCCACTCGTATTGCTCCATAGCCCAGCCGTGGCATGGGCCTTATAATTGCAAATATTCTTATAATCTCTATCTTCTCTTTTTCTCTCTCTTTCTTTTTCTTTTCTTTTCTTTTCTTTTCTTTCTTTTCTTCTTTTCTTTATTTTTTTCTTTATCCTTTTTTTTTTCTTTTCTTGAAATTTGCAGTGCACAAGCTAACTTGTAAGCTCATACAAAACCTAATTATGGTAAACTAGTCGAAGACTTGCACATTGCATGGAATGGATAATTATAGCCTATAATTATTAAAAAAATTAATAATAAATATTCTTAATTTTTTTAATATTTTATTTATTATATATATTATTTTTTATTATTTTATAAAATAATATTTTATTATTTTTCTTCTTTCTTTCTATTCTCATATCATCTTCGTGCTCACCGATGCTGCCCCAACCTCCTGCAACCCCACCATGACTTTCCTTCTCTCTCGGCAAACATCAATCCTAATCGCACTTCCGCCTCCTCTTCTTCTCATACCTTCTCCACACATATTGGTGCCATCCTACTATGGCTTCTCTTCTCTCTCGGCAAACACTGATCCCAATCGCATGCCGGCTCCCTTCCCTTCTCTTCTTTTCATATCTTCTGCGCCTCCAGCGCTACCACTGCCCCTCTTTTCTCCTCCCTCACCTCTTGTCTGGCCCTCTTCCTGCCGTTGCCAACATATCCCATCCCGACCATCCCCCCTTCACCCAACCCTCTTTGCGTTCACTTGCATTTTCAATTCCACTCATGTCGCTCCATGGCCCAACCGTGGCGCGGACCTCATAGTTGTAGACATTCTTATAATCTCTCTCTTTCTTTTTTTTCTTTTCCTTATTTCTTTCTTTTCTTTTCTTCTTCTTTCTTTCCTTCTTTTCTTTTCTTCATTTTTTTCTTTATCCCTTCTTTTTCTTTTTTTTCTTTTCTTGAAATTTGAAGTCCACAAGCTAACTTGTAAGCTCATACAAAATCTAATTATGGTAAACTAGTCGAAGAGCTCCACATTGCACGGAATGGATAATTATTATGTCAATAATTATTAAAAAATTTTAATAATAAATATTCTTAATTTTTTAATATTTTATTTTATTTATTTATATTATATTTTTATTATTTTATAAAATAATATTTTTTTTCTTTCTATTCTCATACCATCTCCATGCCCACCGGTGCCGCTCCACCATGGCTTTCCTTCGCTCTTAACAAACATCGATTTTGATCACACTCCTATCCCCTTTCTTTTTTTCATACCTTTCCATGCCTGCAGGTGCCATCCCACCATGGCTTCTCTTCTCTCTCGACAAACACCGATCTCGATCGCATCTGGCCCCCTCTTCCTCTCCTCTTTTCATATCTTCTCCGCCTCCAGCGCCACCATTGCCCCTCCTTTCTCCTCCCTTGCCTCTTGCCCGACCCCCTTCCTGCCATTGTCAACATATCCCATCCCGACCATCCCTACTTCGCCCGGCCCTCTTCACGTGCACTTGCATTTTGAATTTCGCTCGTGTCGCTCCAAGGCCCAGTCATGGTACGGGCCTCGTAGTTGCAGACCTTCTTATAATCTCTCTCTTCTCTTTTTTTCTCTCTTTTTTTTTTTTCTTTCTTTTTTTTCTTCTTCTTTCTTTCTTTTTTTTCTTTTCTTCATTTTTTTCCTCTATCCCTTCTTTTTCTATTTTTTTCTTACTTGAAATTCGAAGGGGCAGGGGGAATGGAAAGCAATAAATTAGCTATTAAATGCAGAGACTCGAATCTTGAAATATATTATTTTTAAAAAATAAATTAGTATATTATTATTTTTAAAATTAAAAAATAATATATTATTTTTTAAAAATAATAATAAATTAATTTTTTTAAAAATATTATTATTTTTATAATATTTTATTTTAAAAATAATATTTTTAAAAAAAGCTATTTTCATATTTTATCCCTTTCCTACTTTTATTTTTAAAATATTATTTTTTTATTTTTAAAAATACTATTTTATTATTATTTAAAAATAATATTTTAAATTATTATTATTATTAAGAATAAATTATAAAAAAAATTGAGTTTAGGTATAAATTATATTTATATCCAGAAGTTTGAAAAATCTATCATTATATCATTGAGATTTATTTTTAACCTACACTTTAATCCATACATAGGAGAATTTTTGTAGGTTAAAAATAAATCTCAAGGATATAACGGTAGATTTTTTAAATTTTTGAATATAAGTATAATTTATATCTAAACTCAAAAAAAATTTTATAATTTATCCTATTATTAATAATAAAAAAAAAATTTCCTCTTTCTCTCCAAATAATTTTTTTTTCTTTTTTTCTTTTCCCCCTCCCTTCCCTTCCCTTCCTCTCGCCCCTCCCCCTCACCCGCCATCCCCATCGCGTGAGACCTAGGTCACAGCTATCCGTGTAGCCCCCACTCTAGTGCCACCCCCATCGCCATCCACGTCGTACCCATCATCCACACAACCACCAAACCACCTTCCCTCCCTCGGCTCTGGTACCACCAACCCCCTCCCATCCCCTCCCCCAGCTTCGGCGCCACCAACCCCCCTCACCTCCTCTCTCCAGCTTTTAGCACCTCATGCGCCTCCCCCACCCTACGTGACCCCCCCCCCCCAATCGTAGGGAGGAGGAGGCCTCCCCTACCCCTGTAAGGTCTCAGGCGAAGAGCTCGATGAGGAGTTCATAATCGATGGCCAAGCTACGGCAACTGCGATGGCAGAGGGCTAGGTAAAGCCATCACCATTCACCAGCGAACCTCCTTTACATTCTTTTTCTCTTCTTCCTCTTTTTTTTTCTCTAAATATTGTATAATTCTAAAATTTAATATCCATCTTCACCATTCATTATCTAAATAATTATCATTAGAGTGTTATCAAAAAAAATTACCTCGATCCGATAGCCCTAGCTTCATCGATCAGTAAAATTTAATTTCGACGATCACGAATGATGGCATGATGATCTGATAGATGGAGACAACTGATGGACTCAAAAATCTGCAATGATGATTTCGATGATATTTGTATCACACTATCAAAGTTTCACTTCAATCGGATGTCGTTATCATAATCAATTTAGTACAGAATGATTTCAACCATTAAATGAGGAATGAGTGATCAAAGGACCAGACGACATTCGATTATGAGATATTTTTTTAGATAAATGATATTGGTTACTACTTTAATCATTTTTATGATAATAATCATAAAATTTAAACCATGGGTCTACAAACTATCCAAAACTATACGTCGCTTAATACTCATTCTTAAACTCTTTTAGTAATTATGCTTATGCTTTTGCAAGATTTGCTTAATATGAATAGTTCATACAGAAATAATTTAGATTTTATGATCATCATCATATAAAATGATTATAATTATAACTAAGATTGTTTAACTAAAAAATTATCTCATAATCGAATACTATTTGATCTTTTGATCACTTATTTTTTATTTAACGGCCAAAATCATCCCATACTAAATTGACCATAATAACGATATCCGATTGAAGTCAAATTTTGATAGTATGCTACAAACATCACTAAGATTATCGTTGTAGATTTTTGGATCCATCGATAGTCTTCATCTATCAGATCATCATGCCGTCATTCGTGATCGTCGAAATTAAATTTTATTGATCGATAAAGCTAGAGCTATCGGATCGAGATGATCTTTTATGACGATACTCTAATGATAATTATTAAGATAATAAATGATGAAGATGTGTATTAAATTTTAGAATTATATAATATTTAAAAAAAATATAGAAAAAAGATATAGCAGCGGTTATAAAGAACCGCTACAATAGATTGGATTTATGGTAGCGGTTACATAAAACCGCTGCCATATATTTGAGGTCAAATCTATAGCAATAGTTATAACTAACCACTGCCATAGGTTGGACCTATAGTAGCAGTTCTGATTAACCGCTGCCATAGGTCCAGTCTCTTGTAGCGGTTATATCTAACCGCCATCATAGGTCCAATCTATGGCAGGATCTATAACAGCGGTTGATTAATCGCTACCATAAAACTGATCTATGATAGCAGTTATTGTAAACCAATGCCATAAATCGATTTATTACAGCGATTTTATATAATCACTGCTATAGGTTGATCTATGGCAGTGGTCAGTGCTTTTCAAAACCGCTGCAATAGTAATTACTATCGTAGCCCCATTCTATAGTAGTATCCTCCGCCTCCTCTCAACAATCATCTTTGCCTTCCTTCACCTTTGGATCCACTCTCTCCCAACCCACCGCCTCATCCGTCGGAACCAGCTTCTCTTTTGGAACCCTCTCCTCGTTGGCGGCCGTGGGTGGTGATGGGGGTAACGAAGGAGAGAGCCAAGGAAGGGATGGGGTTTCAGGAGCATTGTTAATAATAAATATTAATAATATATATAATTTTCATATTGCATAATAAAAATTATCTGAGATGCTGAGATGGCAATACCATAATACTCCTCCATAGAGTATTGTTATATATATATAGAGGTGGACTAGGCTCCGATTGACCGAATCTCAATCCATATCCGATCGGATCCCTGGCCGTTGGATCAGCGTACATCTGTGCACATGTACCTAAAAGGCATGTTTAAAAAAAAAATAGGCACATGCTTGAAAAAAAAATAGGCGCACGCCTGCGCCTGAAAAAAATTTTAATTTTTTTTAGGTGCCTGAAAAAAATAGAAAAAAAAGGCAAAAAAAAGTTGTAGAAAAAAAAGAAGGCGCCTTTTTTTTCCTTCCTAGTATAGAGGTTTTTCTTTCAATTTTTTTTGAATTTTTTTAGGCCTTTTTTTTCAGATTTTTTTCTAATTTTTTTCAGGCTTTTTTTCGAGTTCAGCTTTTTTTTCTAGAAATTTTTTTCAAATCTATTTTTTCAGACGTAGGCATGCCTATTTTTTTTCAGCCGACATAGTTTTTCAGACGTGCACTCGAAGATGTACGCTGATCGAACGGTCGAAGATCCAATCGAAGATAGACTGGATTCTAATCGATCGAAGTCCAGTCTATATATATATATATATATATATGTATGTATGTATGTATGTATGTGTGTGTATATATATGTATATGTATGTATATATATATATATATATGTATGTATGTATATATATATGATTAATTTAAATAATAAAAAAGTTTAAGAACACAATATTAACCTAATGAATTTAGGAAGTGTAAGTATAGATATTTTTATTAAAAAAATATAGTATTTTTTCATACCAAGTTAATATGTGTAATATAAATGCGAAAGGGTTTAGGGCAAGCAAGGCTAGCTAACACGCTCCATCAACAAAGGCCACAAGGCCAAATACAAATTGGACGCTAAGACTTAATTTCCTTTAGTACTCCATCCACGTGATTCCATGCTTTGCTTCTTCAAGCCAAGCCATGGACATTGCCTGTGGCCCTTGATATTGACAACTTTAACAACATAGAGAAACATATAAATCTATCAAGCCATCTCAATAAATCAAAAGGTCTTGTATCCTAGAAAAGAATATAAAATGAAATTCTTAACCCACGGCTGGAGTGATTGATACCATGCCTTAGGCCCTTGGCTTTGTATTCCCATGAGGGGTGGGGTCAGGTCAGGCTTGACTGGAGTCAAGTTTGGGCAATAATATATGTAACCTTGATTACATCCAACATCATTCACTCGGTCTTTTCTTTTTTTCGTCCTTTTCTTGTGCTGATTATGTCATGGGATACCATGACCGAAAACCTCCCTAACATTCTCCGTGGTAGACATAATGGAAAGTGCACTTATATGAATCATTTAAAAATAAAATAAAGTGGTCCATGTCAAAATGGATCTTTGCTTATGTAGCATCAGACCACGGATAAAATATTTTTGGAGTCTGATGGCTGGAAATTAGTGGAAGAAGTCAGAAAAAAAGTATCCCTGCTAGGGTAGTGGAGTTTGATTGGAGAATGTCGTAGCCCTATAATACCAAGATGTTGTGACTTCTACAGATGCCATGCTTCATTTATCCTAAACAAGTTAGTTGAATTTGAGTTGCTTGCATTGAAATGTTAGTGTACTCAAATTCCCTCTTCTTATTAGTCTATTGGAGTTGGAATATGTTCGGCAATCAATCTATCGGATTTATGGGCTCAAATACTATATTGGTTGAAATGTGCAGCAAAACTCCAATTAAGAACTCACATCGATCTCATTGTGAATTGTGAACTAGGGCATATCCCAACTATCACACCCTTCTATATGGCAACCAGAGATCGAGCACGGATCCTCTATGGTGTGTGCATGGCATTGGAGAGTACTATATAGTGATGAATTAATAGCCACTATCAAAAGTTGAACAGCTATCAAGATTTAATTCAACTACTAATCAATGGAGAGCCTGTTGCTCCAAGTCATAAAAAATCAATGTAACATAACAACAGTGTTGGTTTGATGCAGACTAAAGCTCAACCTCGGAGTGTAGTAATTAATTTTAACTTTACTTTTTGATTATTTTATTTATTATTTTTCAACCGTTCACTTTGCAGGCTCGATCGGTTAGAGATGCACACCAAACCAGTTGCCCTGTGCCATAGTTAGGGATGCACACCTGACCTAAGCTCAACCCATCCATGGTCAAACCACTGTGCATGGGTCCGAGTCTATACGAGTTGTAAATTGAGCTCAGGTTAAAATCAGGCCAGTACAAAATAACAATAAATCAAAATTCAACGATCCCTGCTGGAAGATCTAGGCTTTTTAACCGACCATCTGTCGAAGACAAACTCCTGACGAAGTCTCTCCTCTCTTCAAGTGTCCTTTTAAGGCGTCTAATGTCGTCATGGGCTCGACGACAATCTCATTCGGCCTCGGACTTCTGCTTCTCGAGAGCTTCGATCCTTCGGCGAGCCTTGTCTAACTCATCATCTTGACGATCGATCTTTTCCTAGGCATCGAAAAGTGCCTTTTTAGAATAGTCAATCTCCTTAATTAAATTAGCATTAACAGCCTTCTCTTGTTTCAAATGATATTTAAGCATATCGATCTCTTTTTTCACTTCGACAAGTTCCAAAGACGAGACTCCAAAGGCAACCCTGGCAAAATTAGCTAAATAATGGCTAATTAAAGTCAAGAACCTCAAGGCACCCGTCATTCGACGTTGAGTGACTTCCCCCTCCAAAGCCCGCTTCTTTGTAGAAGAAAGGTGACTCTTCAAAAACTTGACAGTATCGACCGTCGAAGGAGCGAAAGATTGCAAAACCCCTATCGGAAGCTTAGCTGATTGTGTACCAGAAATAGAAACTTCCTTCCCTAGCAGTTCAACAACCTCGACTGCGCTGATCGAATAGGGAAGTTCAGCCACTCCCATAGTTTCTACCACCATTTCAGGGAGATTCTTTATCACCTTCGCGACGGCAAGCATCGGAGAAACTATAAAGATCATCTCTGTGGCAACTTCCACTCCCAAACCCACCACCACATTAGCAACATTCATTGCCAAATCCTCCGACTCGACTTCAGCATCTTCCACCAGATTCTGCAAACCATTCGTCGGCAAAGGTTCATCTCTCCCTATACCAGCTAGGACAAGAGGAGGAGCAACCAAAGGAGCAATATCCAAAACCCTAACAGTGAAACTCTTGGAAGCTTGAGATCGAGCGGAGGAGATCCTAGTTCATACCCTTCGGGTCGATAGCTTTTTTAATTTCTTCGCCATCAAAGGATCCATTTGACCTAAGGTGTTCATAAAGAAATAATCTAAGCGGAAGGATAGGAAAGATGGGAAATGCTGCGGTCATGATCGCTCTTCTATCTCTCGCATGGATCCCCTAGATGCACTTAAAGGAAAAGAGATGAAAATAAACAAATGCCCTTTTAAATTATTTCCTCCAAGTGATCAATGGATGGATGGACCCCTCGGTCATAGCACCCCTTATGCCAAGGAATGATGTCATCAATAATTAAATGCCAAAATATAACTAGAAATGAAAGCACGACTCGCTCGATTTGAAGCATCGCTTGGGATTAGTCCTTTTATCTGATTCTCAGACTCAGCACTAGGGATAGTATTATGATAGTAACATGGACGCCTCAGATTGTCCGACTAATATCCAAAATACTTCAACTCAATGTATAAACATCCACATTCCGAGGCCAAGAAAGTTACCATAATATCCTCTGAGCCAGAGAACAGGCTCCGACTGAACATCTGAGCCGTTCTATTTGGCAACAGCTCGGATAACATTCAGAACTCTCAAATCACCTCGAATAAGCGGCTCATCCACCTTGTCAGCGACCCATCTCGTAGACTCACGGCAATCTAGTTGCGATCCAATCACGAACAAGCTATCTTCCGCTCATTCTAAACTTTTGAGAGCAGATAAGGCATCCTAATCCCTCCAATGACGATCTTTTCGTTTTGGAAAAGTGGCCCTAATCTCGTCACGACGTTATTAGCGGTCCGAAATAGGTGAAAATCGCATAACGTCCACAAAAGATTTTTTCTATAAATATCATAAATCCCGAGGATCCAGATAAGTAAGAATTTCTTTCAGAGAATCAGTTGTTGCATAATTATTCTCTGCTAACTTAAGCGTCAGAGGATCCTCATCAGAGTCATATCCTCCGACTTGAACTTTGTCTTGCAAGTCACTCTAGCACTTTCTACAAGAAGCCGACCGATCCACTCTCGAAGCAAACTATTCTCGGTAACAACAATAATAAAATTGCATGTCACTTTTTACATTCTCTGTCCAATAATATATTTTTTTAATGTTATATTATGTTTTCTCTATATCATAAAACATTATCTTTTTTCCTTGGTGATAATAGTTGATTAAAAGTTTGTTCTTATTGTTGGTGTTGCATATGCAAATCAATAAACATCATTTAATTTGATGCTAAAATCAACATCTCCAAACTATCTCTCTCTAAAATAGCTTGGTTAATCTATTACTCTCGCTAGGACATTTATTTTGTGTTAACTTCATCCAAATTAGAATTCAATTTAGTATTATATTTAATAATTACAATGCTTAAAATATGTGAAGCTAAAGAAGTAATAATTTAATTATTTAATCATACCTTTAGGCACCGGTCAGGAGAAGGAGATAAGGAAAATGCTGCTGGATGGTAGAAGAGTCAAGATTTTTTCATTTATTTTTTTTAAATAGGATAGGAGAGTTTCTACCAAGAACATAATTTGGGAGCACATTATTAAAAACATAATAGGAAAAAAAAATTCTTGTGGTCAAGGTTAGATAGCTAGGCTTGTCTTTGTGCTCGTGAGATATTATCCACTTAGATCTATGACACTTATGATATGGATTTTCATGATTTTGCCTTTTATACATGGAAAAAAGGTTTTTATCCATACAGGTCATACTTTTTCTTTAACTCATAATCAATATAAGACTAAAAATATCATTCCCTAGAAAACTTTTTATAGCAATTAATAATTAGGTGAATTTATTATACTATAAATTGTCTAGTTCACCAATTTCGCACCCCCATTCTTTGTCATCCTCGGTGATATGAGAATCACTCCCAAGCAAACTTAGTGTGGTTTTTTAAAAGTTACACATACCTCCTCTTTCTTGTGCTCATTTATCTAAATGCAAATTAGGTCATGGGAATATCAATATTGGTACTTTGATTTCAAGTTCTATTAGATGTTTAACAACTTCAAAGCATATTTTCAAGTGCTGATAGCTGGCTTACCAATCAATAATGATGGAAGATCAAATAATCCATATCAAATATTTTGAAGAAACTCCTTACTTGGATTTGAACATGGACCTTCCAGGGATGCAACTGCCCAATGGAACAATAAAGTTCTATGGAGAAGAGGGAAAACAAAAAATAATTTGTTCATCTAGGTCATGTTTGGTTGAGAGGAGTTGGACTCAAGAATAGAGATAAGAATGAGTAACTCTCATTCTATATATTTGTGTCATGCCTCAAACCCTACACTTGGATTAGTCATGTGATACAGGTCATATTTCTTTAAAGTGTAATTTTAGAGTATATGCAAACCTTGATAATCTAAATCAAAATACTTGACATCAAGAGATAAATAAATTAAAACAAACAAAATACCGTACTCTTTACTGATAATTAAAGTTATCCAAAATACATGGCTTGGATATAAAAACTTAACTATTATTATCTCTTATCGAAGGTTTCAAATCAATCTCATCTAGCTAGGTGTTCTGCTGCTCTAGAAAAAAAATGAAAATGATAATATGATCTAACAACTTAGCAAGCATTTTCTAAATATATACTCCAGCATAAAAATAATATCAATTCTTTGATCAATAATTGAGCATTCATATACCTATCTCAATACTAATACCAGTATGTTCGTTAAGTTTCAAAATACAACAATTCAAATTATACAATATTTTTTTAAACTACAGCTCTGATGTGCTCATTGGATATAATCAGTTCAGTGATTTCATTCAGCCGGCATTTCATTTTTAACTACTATTATTGCTACTAAAATCAGTATTAAATTATTATCATCATTCATTATTATTTTTATCATTATCATCATTATTATTATGATAATATGCTTAATATGGATCGGATTTGATTTTTTAGTATTTGGACTATTCATGGTCACACTTCTACTGATAACTAGTCATACTCAACACCACATTCCTACTTATGATGTGGCCATACTCGATGTGTACCATATTTTTGCCTGTGGTGAGGTCATACTAATAAACGTACTATGTCTCTATCTATAGAAAGGCCATACTAATATCGTGACTAGTTCAGATACCTCAATTTTAAAATTTTAAATTATTTTTTATTTTTTAATATTATTATCATATAAATTAATTACTTGTGATATATTTATCATAATTAAGAATACTTCAGCATCTTAGAGAATCAACTTTATATGTAATTAACTTTATATATAAAGATGAAATATCCATAATTATCAACAAATGATATAAAATATTCATGATCATGTAGGTAGTTATGGTTAGAAATCCTTATCTATAATAGTAACAAAATCCACCTAATATGCCAACTAGACTAGCCGCACACCTAGAACATTCATATGCTCTAAATCCATATTTAGTACTATAAAATTCAAAAATCATTCTCTTTTTTAGTTTACATAATTATTAGCCAATTTTTAATTTATATAATTACTAAATTTTATCTTAATTAGTATGTCATGGAAGAAATTCGGTCCTCTCCAAACTCGAGTTGCTGTTTATCTAAATTAAATGGATCCTAAATAAGAAAATTAGGAAAGTGCATATAAAGTGAAAATTATATTTCTATAAAGGTCAACATTAAGATTAGGACTATCAATCTAGCTCGTTGTTCGATTTATTCAAAATATTTAAATTATTTTTAAGTCGTGTTCGACTCGCTCGTTAAACTATAGAGCCAAATACAAATAAAATTTATAAAATTAATATCTTAACGATCCAAATTAAAATAAATTTTTATTCAATCATATTCAGATCGATAGAAGCTTGATAAAATAAATAAATATATTATATATTTTATATATATTTATATATATATATATATATATCATGCTGAAGAGATAAATAAATTTTTGCTTAATATTTTTTCTTAATGTTCTTTAATATATGGCCACTTACTTCTTATTTCATAAAAAAAAATAGAGTGTAAATCAAATTTGAGCCAAATTTAAGCTAAATTCGAACATAATGAATTTTTGAGCCGAACTCAAATCGAATTTAAACATAACCAGCTTAACGAATTTGATCTTGAATAAATTTTTTTTAGATATAATTTAATTCAAATCAAATACGAACTAAATACTAGTTCGAACTGGCCAATCTCAAATATTGAAGTATTCAATAATGTCTGACTCGTTAGCTGTCCTAATTGAGATGGCGTGGACTGGGTTTGATTTGGCCTAGGAGATGGATTGCCCATGCTTATCCCAATCTTAACAAAGGATAAATTCGGAAGTCTCCCCTTTCTCGGCTTTCGTTCTATCCTTCTCCGCTTTCCATCTCTCTCTCTCTAACTGGCTCTCGTTCTCCCTCTTCTTGTTTTTTCTCTTTCTTCTCTTCCATTTATACTGGGAAAACAAGGAGTCGGCCCTCCACCTGGCCGTCATCCATGGCATGGCCCTAGGGTGCCACCACCCACGGCCACCAGCCATCTTCGGAATTGAAGGAGGGCCACCAGCCATCTTCGGAATTGAAGGAGTGGCACCACCCACGGCCACCAGCCATCGTCGGAATTGAAGGAGAAGAACCCAATAGTGCTCCCAAACGATTGGACAAAGTTCTAATCCCCTTTTCTCCCAGGTTTTATAAGAAATTAATTATAAGAAGAAAAATAAAGAAAACTCACCAGGGAGAAAGGAGAGAAGGCACAGACAACGCCAAGTACGCAAAGACATGAGATGGAAGAGGTGTGATAGGGAGGTAGGGAGGAAATAGGAGCGAGCAAGGGAGAGATGGGAAGAAATTGGAACGGAAGAGATTGAGAAAGAAAACAATGGATCCGGGGTTTGGTGCTAGTAGGAGAAATAGGGCGGTACTCTGTTTTTCCCACGGAGCTCGCCTCCAAAGGTTCGGGATTTCCGTGGAATTGCATGAGAGGTGGCCCCTCTCATGCCTTCCGCAAACGAAAAGAGGCAGCATGGCCCGCGAATGTTCGCCCCTTCCGCACAATGGCACCGGCGGGCCTTTCAAGGGCTTTTGGGCCAACCATGGGCTCAGGCTTCATAGTTTGGTTGGAAAATGTTTCATTCTTGCTCTGATTCAAGAGGGGATAGAAATGGTCTAATCCTCTAAAATCCAATCTTGACTCTCCTACTGGTTAGGAGATATTTAGTTGGAGAAAGTTGGATATGGAATCGGAATGGAAATAGATGACTTTTATACCAATCATTTGATTGGAAGAAGTCTTATTCTAATTCCGATTCTGAGATGGAATGGAAATAATCTAATTTATCTAAAATTCAATCTCCACCTTTCTCTAAGAATTTTAATTTTAATTTTAATTTTAATTTCAATCATGAATCAAACTCTTTATGGATTTGGTCATTCCAATTTTTATTTTAATCCATTCCGATTTTGATTGTGGTCGCGAAACAAACATCCTCTTAAATTCTATTTTAATTCTGTTGCTCTTGGATTTTCCGACTTGAGGTCGGCCAACGAGGATGGAGAAGCTTGGCCACTGAGCAATATGAGGTCGAGGATGAACTTTTGCTAGAGTTTCATCTATTCACCTGCAATAAAATCTCCACCGAAGTGTTCTCCGGTGAAGACCCTCCGACGCTCAAGTTAGAAGATTGGAGAACAATAAAGAGAAAAAGCGTCGAATTGAATGGCATACCTGGAAGGTTTCGGAGCTTCTTTATTTATAGGGGAGGAGTTGGAGTCGTATTTATTTCGGAATATAACAACTTTCCGAGTTTGTCGTCCTGGATTGATTCGGAAGATTTCTTTCCTTCTTAGAAGACAGGATTATGAAAAATTCTTTCTTTATCCAAATTTTTTCGATTCAGAGAGGACGCAGTTTCAGCAGGAATGGTTGTAGGTCGATCATTGACGAGCTATGAGCCTATTCATGTAGCTCGACGATCGATCTGAATCTGACGAGGATGAGGTATGAAGGTTTTGTCATGAGGCGATTTTCAATAGATCGACCGAAATTGTAGGTCGGCTTAAGCCGACCTACAGTTAACCGTGGGTGAAGCATCGCATCGTTCCACTCAGACGATCCATTGGGGTAGGTCGACGATCGACTCTAAACAGGTCGAGGCCACACCAACCCCATTTCATAATAGCTTGCCCCCCACTTACGAGGTCGATCTATCTTTGAGCGGCCGATGTAAGTACCCTATCGAAGTCGAGGCCGATCTTTAAATCGTGTCCGCATTGCAGCGTTGGAGATCAGTAGCATAATAAGATTGGGAGAAGTCTATCGGCCACGAAATCTAACCATCCGTTGCTTTGATCCGAGTCTGCCCATCCTGGCCAATTGGTATTTGACACCTGATGAAGATCTAGAAAGATAGATAAAATGGGAGTAGATCGGAGCTATCCATGCCTCTTATAAATAAGGTCAACGTTACTGTTTGACTGCTACTATTGCTTAAAGGGTGAACTCCGGTACTTTGCGCGAGGAATAGCTCTAACTCAGTCGAGCCACCGTCGACCCCGCCCTAACTGTTAGATATATGTGCCCTAGAAGTCAGAATTGGCTGACACTTGTAATACACTTCTAGGGGCAAAATTATAATTTTAACTAAAAGTAATAAATGGGTTATTTTCTATCACATATGTGTATTTAGTGTCTGTGATACATCCTTTGAGTTAATGGTAATGATAATTCATATTTTCAAGAGTTGAAAATTTAAGACATGAATAATCATTATTAACTCATAAATTGCTCCTGACCATAGGATCATCACGAGGATGGTGATTGATCCGGAAGGTTGGTGTACAATCGCTTCTCTTTAGTAGATGTGTCTTGAGTCTATGGTGTGGAGACACCAGAGCGAGAGTACAGGTACTCGTTAGAGAACGAGGGCACTGAGCGTGACCACCTCGAGTAGTCATTAGGGAGTCTACCTTCTCGTCAATGACTGACTCGATGCTGCAGTAGTGTGTCTGGTTCTTTGACCTGAGATGCATCGGCAGTTCACCTTGAGGGTGTTATAGTTTGACTACACCATTACTCGGTCTCCTAGCCATATGGAACCCTGAGGTGTATGTTGGCTATAGCATGTTCATTGTAGGAACTGGATTGCATCAAGATGGAATCTATCTACCTCGGTGGTAGAGGAGTAGCCCTATGATGATCATGAGAATCAAGTCCAGAAATCCATGGCCATGGTAGAGTGAAATAATAGAAAGAGTTTCTATTTAGATTTTCACATTGGACTCGAATCGAATGATTACATCATATGACAGAGACTAGGGTTTGACGAGTTCACCTTAACCCTAATCTGATCGGGGCTCAAGATAGAAGAACTTAATCACACAGGTAGCTGCACCAAGAGGTTCGCATTCAGCTCTGATGGGTTGCCACCATATACTGCTAGGTGTCACTGGTGGATTTTGGGAGCAATTAGAATGATTTAGATGATCGATCATTCTAAGCTGTTCGAATCAGAAGAGTTCTGATCCATCGAAAGGAGTTTCGATGATGTCGATGATAGAGATCATGACATATCCCATTACCATACAGAACTGAACCTAACTGGGTCACACAAACAAGGGTTTGAATCTGGTGATCATCAATTGAACTGATCTAGTTCAATTGATCTGAATGAGATTCAATTAGGTTCAAGGAAAATCGTGCTAGCACTCGATTGAACCTAACGTTCTTCTTTTACTATCATAAATAAGTTGTCCTGACTGAGCCAAAGGAGTTTGTGCTCAATCAGAGGCCTTCATATGGTCTGACTGGAGGTTGTCCAAGTCAGAAAAGGTTGTCTTATTTGTAAGACATTACCTGCCATTTTTGGTCACCTGCCATTTCTTGTTCTTTGACTTTGGTCAAAAGTCTACCTTTGACTGGTCAAACGTTGACCATTGACACTTTGACTTTTGACCACATGTCATGCACCTATTGGAGAGCTGGTGGGGGCCTGTCCCCCTGCCAGAACCTGGCAAGGAGAAGGGCGCACGCCACCCTTGGCGTGTGCCCAAGTTGGAGGCGCCTAGGAGTCCTTGTTGGACAAGGACTCCATCTCCTTTTTGGATTCCAATTAGAGTTCTTCTAAGAACCAACTTTGACTGGTCTTAGGCCCTCTAAGGAGGAATCCAGGGGACTCTATTCCCACCAATCAGATTTAGATCTGATTTCACAAAGGGTTGTGATTGGTTGGGAGGAAGAGGAGTTGGATCACGCTTAGTCTATAAATAAGACCCTGCGCCCAACTCAGATTAAAAAAAATGAGAAAATCAATTCAATTGAGAAACCCCACGCCCCAAGGCTGCCTCTCCCCTCCTTCTCCACACCATAGTCTCTTCTCCCCTTGCTCTCCACGTCCAAAAGGAGTTTTGGACCTTGGTTGGTGCGATTCAGATCAAAGAAAGGCGATCAAAAACAAGAAGGCTGCGCTGCTGCAAAGGACGACTGCTCATCTTCAAAAGAGTTTTGAAGATCCTCCAGATCAGATTCCAGATCTGATTTTTGGAGGTGTGATAGAGAAGAAGAGGATCTCCAGATCCAACCCGAGTGGATACCGGTAGAGGCCAGGCGCTTGCGTGGCTAAGATCCAGAACCTTCTGCTGCAAACAGGATCATCAACAGGATAATAGGATTATCCAGATCAGATAAATTAAATTTGATTTAATTTATCTTTTAATTTTATTTTATTAAAATAATAAGAATCAGATCTAAAATATATCAAGATCTGATTGGGATCAAGAGAAAAGTTTTTGAAATATATCTCTTGATCTGATCAGATCTGAACGAACCTGGACCGAAAAATCAGGATTTTCCTTCACTAACTCCCCTCGTTGCTCGGCCTCCTCGCCCTTTAAGTCAGTCTCCTCCATACTCATGAGTCAATCTAGTCTGTCCCAATCTTCTTGGGGTTTGGATAGCCCTTCTGGTGAGGATCGCGGTTATGGAGTAATAGGTTCTCCAGACAAATCCAAAGAATGTGAGATTTCGGACTACGGTCCTTTTAGAATAAATTCTATCCTCTCCTCAGAGGATCTGGAAGTCATCAAGATGAAATACCATATCTCTGACGATTTTAAGTTAGAGGTCGTCGGTTTCGAGGAGCATATAGCTCTTCCTCAGTCTAGACGGATCGGTGTTTAGGAGAAATCACTAAAGGCTGGCCTCAGGTTGTCTTTTTATTTTTTAATCGTCGAGCTTCTGAACCTATATAGAATTAGCTTTTGTTGTTTGGCGCCGAACTCCTAACGATCGATTTTAGGCTTCTTCACCCACTGTCTCCTCCTTGGGGTAGAGCCTACCTTCCATCTTTTTCGAGCTTGCTTCACTTTAAAGGAGCATCCGACGGAGGTCGAATGGTGGTATGCTTCTCCTCGAAGAGGATGCTGTCTTTTTCGAGGTGCTCCTTCCTCGGTGCATAACTGGAAGGAGCACTTCTTTTTTGTTTCGGTTGAGCAACCATGGGATTTCAGCACATCATGAGGGCAACCTCATAAGTCGACCGTCAGACCTTCAATGCTGTCCGATGCTAAGGAGAAGGCCTTAAGTCAGATCTTTAGTCTCGCTCCTCTCTAGCTGTCCAAGTTTCTTACCGAGGAGAACTTATTTAAGATCGGACTGATTCCAAATGATTCGAAGAGTAAGTGTTCTCATGCGATTTTATTTGGATCATCTTTTCTTTCTTCATCATTATCATTGACCGAGTCTTGTGTTTTCTATCTAGCGACGAATCCGTCCAACCTTGAAACTCTTCGATGGATGGCGAAGAAGAGAAAGATAAGCACGACCATGGCCCCCAAATATGCTCGAATCGAGGCTGTCCTGGCGTAGCCCGTGGTGGGTGGTTCCTCGAGAGCGGCCAACACCCCGAGGAAGGAGAAGTCGACGCTGGCGAAGGCTATGACGTCGGTTCGATTTGTTGCTCCAGTGGAGTCCGTCCCTCGACCTTCTGCATCTTCCTCCAAAAGAAGCTCGGGTGGGACAAAGATCTCCATCCGGATGTCCAGCCATGGACCTGATGTTCTAGAAAGTATTTCTCCGATGGAAGTTCCCTTGGATACCGAGGATAAAAGGAAGGGCATCGGCGACTACCGTGTTGCCCATTCCTTGCTGAAGTCGGTCATCTTACCGACTGATGTCCAGACCTTCGAGGAGGCCGGGGGTGCCTTCTGCATCCAAAACTCCTACGATTCTCTCCTTTGGGTACGTATCGGCTTTTTTACCGACCTTCATTTTAGCTCTTCTATTCATTCCTTGGCTCAGCTTCTTTTTCTTTTTTTTTCTTTTTCTTTTTCTATTTTTTAGCTCATCCATCATGTGAACCATTTTACTGAAGTAATTAGAGAGGTTCGGCACCTCTCTAAGAAAGCTGAGGAAAAAGCCGCCCAAGCCAACAGAAGGATGGATGATGTACAGTTATATTGGCTGAAGGTCGAGGATGAGACCAGGTCCCTTAGGAAGAGGGTGAAGCAGCTGGAATCCGAGCTGGCTAAGGCTAAAGCTCGGGTGCTGGAGGAGAGGGAGGCCGGAAAGGTACGAGTGGAGGCCGCTAGGGTAGAGTCGGTCGAAGCCTTCCGCGCTTCGAAAGAATTTTGCAACATCAAGATGGATTTTGCATCGCTCTCCTACCTGTAAGGGGGTATAGACCTGAAAGAGAAGATCCAGAGGATCTTCTCTGATCTGAACTTGAACCTCTTGAAGTCGAATGATGAGGAAGCCGAGGAAGTTGAGGGTCGAAAAATTCAAATAGAAGATGTCTTCAGCCCCGCACGTGACAACCCAACTGCCGAGGATGCAGCATCGGTACCACCCCCAGCCATCATCACCCTGCCAGACAAAGCAGAGGTCGGCGAATCTAGAGCTTTGGATGGAGCTTAATGTACCATTTTAATTGGGCATGTCCAATCTCTCTTTTTTTTTTTAGGTCGGCCTTTTTTGTTTGCCCTCGATTTTTACCGAGGTATCTTTGTATGGCCCGACCATCACTCGTAAATACTTAACTTTAATACAAAGTCTTCTTTTGCTAAGTTGTTGGGTTCGTATGTTCTTCGTCAAATTTTTCTCTTTCGAGAAGTAAATCAGCATAGATCTTAGACGGTGTGACTGAGAAGTTATGGCGAACAATTCGTGCCAATGCGTTACGATCCTCGGCCACAGCTGAGGAGCATGTTTTGAATTTCGTGGGACACATCCCGATCCTCAGTCATGGTTGAGGACCGAGCATTGATGATTTATTTTGGAGATGCGTACCACTCTTCGATCATGGATTAGGAGCGCGCGTTGACGAAATCCGTTGGAGAAGTGTTCCACTCCTCGGCTGTAGCCGAGGTGCACGCGTTGGCAAAATTCGATGAAGATGCATTCCGCTCCTCGACCGTGGTCAAGGAGCGTGTGTTTGGCAAAATCTGATGGGGACGCGTTCTGCCCCTCGGTCATAGCTGAGGAGTGCACGTTGGCAAAATTCGATGAAGATGTGTTCTGCCCCTCGGCCATAGTCGAGGAGTATGCGTTGGCAAAATTCGATGGAGATGCATTCCGCTCCTCGACCGTGGCTGAGGTGTGCATGTTGGCGAGATCCATTGGAGAGACGTTCCACTCCTCGATCGTGGCCGAGGTGCACGTGTTGTCGAGATCCGTTGGACACGCATTCTGCTCTTCGACCATGGTTGAGGTGCATGCATTGGCAAGTGGCCGAGGAGTGCGCGTTGGCAAAATTTGATAGAGACGCATTCCGCTCCTCGATCGTGGTCGAGGAGCGTGCATTTAGAAAAAATTGATGGAGATGCATTCCGCTCCTCGACCATGGTCGAGGAGCGCGTGTTGGCAAAATTCGATGGAGACGTGTTCCGTTCCTCGGACGTGATCTAATAGCGCACGTTTGGCAAAATTTGATGAAGACGTATTCTATTTCTCGACCATGGTCGAGGAGCGCACGTTGGCGAAATTCGATGGAGATGCATTTCGCTCCTCGATCATGATCGAAGAGTGCGTGTTTGGCGAAATTCGATGGAGATGCATTTCGTTCCTCGGCCGTAGCCGAGGAGCGCACATTTGGCAAAATTCAATATAGACGCGCGCACGTTGGCAAAAATAAAATCTGTGATAAGTTATTATTCATTATCGAAGAAAAATTCAAGATGAAAATTATATTCTAAGGATAATATCTCCGAAGATTGTCGGCGTTCTAGGTCCTTGGGATCAGAGTTCCATCCAATCGATAAAAATGGTAAGTTTTAGGTCGAACTACTTCAGCCACGTGATAAGGACCTTCCCAATTCGGTGATAATTTTGACCGTTCGAATGGATGAGAAATCTCGGCTCGATGAAGAACTAATTATCCTGCCAAAAAAAATTTGCTCTTTACTCGAGAATTATAGTACCAGACAACTTTCTGTTGATAGTTGGCTATTCGAACTCGAGCTCATTCTCAGATTTCTTCAAGCAAATCCAGATTCGCTCTCATCCTGAAGAAATTGCTATCTTCATCGAACTCTTCTACTCAGAGCGTGGGTAACCCCATCTCTATGGGTGTCATAGCTTTCGTACCGAAGGCCAACATGAAAGGTGTCTCTCCAGTTGGGACACGTTGCATCGTACGATATGCCCAAAGGATGTTATACAACTCTTCAACCCACGATCCTTTTGTCGGGCTTATGCGAGCTTTCAACCCCTGTAATAATGTCCTGTTTGTCACCTCGACCTCGCCATTAGTCTGTGGATGACCTACTGACATCAATCTGTGAGAAATTATGTAGTCATTACAGAATCCTATAAAACTCAGGTTATTGAATTATCGTCCATTATTGGTTATGATGGCGCGGGGTAAACCATATCGACATATGATAGACTTTTAGACAAAATTCCAAACTCTGACTTTAGTAATCATAGCTACTGCCTCTGCTTCCATCCATTTAGTAAAATAGTCAATCGCGACAATCAGGAACTTCTTCTATACTACGGCGATGGAAAATGGTCCGAGGATATCCATTTTCCATTGAGCAAAGAGCCAAGGGGTCATGATCGGGGTCAATGGAGTCGATGATCGGTGCTGAATGTTTGAGGTCCTTTGGCATTTGTCATACTGCTCACTAGATCGACCGCATCTCTTTGTATGGTTGGCCAAAAATATTTCTGTCGTAATATTTTATGGGATAGAGCCTTGCCCCCCAGGTGATTACCATAGATTCCCTCATGAACTTTTCGCAGGGCATAGTTGGCTTCCGAAGGATGGAGGCATCTGAGAAGAGGTAGAGTGAAAGACCTCTTATACAACTTTTCTTCATAGATGACGTATTGTGGAGCGAGGCATGTCAACCTTTTTGCCTCATCTCGATCTGCAGGCAAAATTTCGTCTTGCAAGTAATGGAGGATAGGATCTATCCAGCTCGATTCTGGATCAGCTTGCATTACCAAGGCTTCCTCAATACTCAGCTTCTCCAGAACTTTCATATATGAGCTTTTCTTTAGGTCGACCGCCCCATGGGTTGCTAGCTTAGAAAGAAGATCAGCTCATATGTTTTTCGCCCTTGGTATCTGTTGAACATCTATTGCTAAAAAGCTAGAAGCTAAGTCCCAAACTTTTTGTAGATACTTAACCATATTCGATTCCTGAGCTTCATATTCTCCCTGAACCTGACCAATCATCAACTTTGAATCTGGACTCTGAGATGTCGAACTTTCCATTTCTTTTGCTATTCTAAGTCCTGCTACCAATGCCTCATACTCAACTTCATCATTAGAAGCCAAGAAGTTGAAGCGTAGGGCATATTTCGCTACTACTCCCTCCGAACTGGTTAAGATCAACCCAACTCTGGAGCCCACGACATTCGAAGATCCATCAATATGTAGGATCCAACATTCATCGATTGAAGGGGCTTCAGCATGACTGGATTCCTCATTCAGAATTGTACATTCTAGGATGAAGTCCGCCAATGCCTGAGCTTTAATGGACGGTCTCAACAAATATTTGATATTGAATTCACCTAGCTTGATAGCCCATTTAGCTAGTCACCCTAAGGTATCTAGTCGATACAATACTGATCTAATGGATTGGTCTGTAAGGACTACGATGGTGTGTACTTAAAAATATGGATGTAACTTTTTCATAAATATTAAGAGAGCATAGACGATTTTTTTAGTCTCGTATATCTGGTCTCAGCATTGTGAAGTACCCGACTCACGTAATAGATCGACTTCTGCACCTTGGCTTCCTGTCGGACCAGAACAGAGCTAATTATCGAAGAAGAAACTGCTAGATATAAGTACAATACTTCCTTGAACTTTGGCTTGCTTAATAGAAGGGGGGAGCCGAGATATTTTTTTAGCTCATCGAAGGTTGTTTGGCATTCATCTGTCCATTGAAAGTTCTTCGATTGCTTAAGAGCTTTAAAAAATGGAAGGCTCTTTTCCATCGATCTTGATAGAAATCTATTTAAGGCTACGATCCTTCCTATGAGTCGATGCACTTCTTTGATCGTCTTCGGGGGCTTCATCTCTTGAAGAGCTTGAATCTTCTCCGAATTGGTCCCAATCCCACGTTGTGACACCATGAATCCAAGAAATTTTTCAAAAGTGACATCGAAGGCGCATTTGTCCGGATTGAGCTTCATCTGAAAATACCATAGTATAGAGAAGGCTTTTTCTAGATCGGTGATATGATATTCGGTAGCTCTACTTTTGACGAGCATGTCGTCCACATACACTTCCATATTTCTTCCAATTTGCTTCTTGAAAAGCATGTTCACAAATCTTTGATAGGTCGCTCCAGCATTTTTTAAGCCAAATGGCATGACCCTGTAACAAAAAAGACCTTGGTCAGTTATGAAAGAAGTTTTTTCTTCGTCCTCGGATGCCATTCGGATCTGGTTGTATCCCGAGAAAGTATCCATGAATGATAGAAGCTGATGTCCCGAGGTCGCATCCACCAGTTGGTCTATGCATGGCAGAGGATAGCCATCCTTTGGGTATGCTCCGTTGAGATCCACATAATCAACACATGTGCGCCATTTTCCACTAGCCTTTTTGACGAGGAACAATGTTAAACAACCACTCTGGATAATAAACTTTCCGGATGAAACTGACCTTCAGGAGCTTATCAACTTCTTCTCGTATCGCCGTCTAATGTTCAGGGGTAAAGTTCCATTTTTCTGTCCGATCAGACGATGATTCAGATCCACATTGAGCTGGTGTACCATGGCCTGTGGATCAATGCCAAGCATATCCGAAGCTGACCAAGAAAATACGTCGGCATTATCTCATAGAAATATGATGAGCTACTGTCGATCCTCTTCACATAAGCTTAAGCCGACCTTCACAATCTTGTTCAGATCATCATTGATCGGTACTGAGATCAGTTCTTCTATCGGAGAGCCTCTTTATTCAGTTTGTTCATCCTGAACGTCTAACTCATTCATAGGTTTCTCTTCAGCCACCACTCCATGCAAAGTAGCCATGTTACATTCCCTTATGACCGACTGATTTTCCCTGAGCTCGCCAATTCCATGCGGAGTCGTGAATTTGATCTTCAAGTGATAGGTTGACACCATGGCCCGGAGGGTATTTAGGCCTGGCCAACCTAAGATGACATTGTAGACGGAGGGGCTATTCATGACGAAATAAGTTATGTCGACAATCGCCTGCCTCAGAGCTCGTCCAGTTTTTATCATTAGTGAGATGGTCCCCTCCACTGGAACCGTAGTGCTAGAAAATTCGACTAGAGGTATATTCCTTTTCGTTAGTAGTTCAGGATTCAAGTTCATCCGAACAAAGGCATCATAAAACAAAACATCCATCAAACTTTCATTATCAACAAGGATCCGATGTACATTATAATTAGCAATATTCAGAGAAATGACTACAGGATCGTCATGAGGCTGACTTATTTCTTCTAAATCTTCATCGATGAAAGTAATTTCATTATCTGCTTTCCTCTTTCTCGATCCTTCTCCTAGTCGAACCAGATCCAAAGTGTTTCCATCGAGGTTTCCTCCAGTAATCACTTTGATCTCTCCCACAGTCGGCTGTTCTCCGCACGGTTCATCTTGCCGAGGTTAGTCACGATCCGAATTCTTTGGGATTCACTGTTCATCCACATAGTGCCGAAGTCGTCCCTGCCAGATTAGTGCCTCTATTTTCTCTTTAAGCTGCCAGCACTCTTTGGTATCATGCCCATGGTCACGATGATATCGGCAATACTTGCTCGGGTTTCTTACTTGAGCAGGGATTATCATTTTCTTGGGTCGATGTATATCTTCTCATCGCTCGATCTCCATCAGAATCTTAGTCCGAGGTGTGTTGAGAGGGGTGTGATAATTGAACCTCCGAGTTGGAGTTCTAAATCGGCCTTGCGGCTTTCGAGATGTTGGTCGGCTACTCCAAAGTGGGGTGCACGATTGATGAAACCGCGACTCCTCTCGACGGTGTTGCACCATCTATGATCTTTTTTCTTCTCCTATTTTTGGGACGGACCCGACCTACCATCTTGGCTACTTTCCTGCTAGTCCCAAGCCTCTTCGGCTTGGGCATATTTTTCCGCTCGTTCTAGCATCTCGACGAAGTTCTTCAGATAGTCTAAGTCAAGGAAGAATAAAAGATCATTTTAGAGGAGGCCGGCCTTAAACGCCATCATGGCCACCGACGGATCTAAATTTCGGACCTCCAAGATGGTTGCATTGAAGCGATTGATATACTTTCGAAGGGGCTCATTCTTCCGTTGCTTGATGCTCACGAGAAAGTTAGAGTTACGATGTTGCCGACGACTGCTTACGAAGTGGGCAACGAATAGATGGCTCAATTGATAGAAGAAATCTATGGAGCCGGATTTTAGGTTCGAGTACCAATGTCGAGCCATCTTTCTCAAAGTTGAAGGAAAAGCTCGATATAGTATCGCATCGATAGCCCCTTGCAGATGCATAAGAGTTCGAAAGCTGTCCAGATGGTCTACGGGATTGGCTGCTCCATCGTAAAGCTTCATCTGAGGGATCTTAAATCGACGTGGCAAGGGTTCATCCATAATCTTTTGAGTGAATGGGGGATCGACATTGAACCCCAAATCCTCCCCTTATTACCTCGGCTCCCGTAACTCATCCAGCTACTATTGCATTTTTTTGAGCTTTTTCTCCATGTCGTCCTCACGAGTGGCTCGGTGCTGAGAAGTCTCATGGCCCGGGGTAGTGCCTCTTCTGAAAATTGGTATGGGCGAGGGTTCGGGTCTTCAATGGGAAGGACCGGTAGGTCGCCTGTGACGACTGGCCTCCACCCTTGGGCTTCGGGGGCGTTGTTCCTCCGGCCTTATCTGGACCAGATCTGAATTTTCTTCGACTGGACGACGCTCTTCGGTCTGTTGTATTCCTCTTACGATAGCTGATAGTACTTATACCTGATGAAGCAGCGTGTCATACTATTCCTGTGAGACCACCGATGCCGTTGGTGGGTGTTCCTAGATTGGTGATGGAGATGTGTTAACCTGCTGAGCATTGTAGGTCCTCCGACCACTAGAACACTGGGACGTTTAATGTTCCTCTTCGGATTCTCATGATATCTGATGACGTGTTTTCTTCCCTCAAAATTGGACCTCGGAATCAACCGAGGGCCCTTCCTTTAGTGCCAACTGTTGTTCCTGGATCTTCCAACTTGAGGTCGGCCGATGAGGATGGAGGAGCTCGACCACCGAGGAATATGAGGCCGAGGATGAACTTTCGCTGGAGCTTCGCCCGTTCACCTACAATAAAGTCCCCACCAGAGTGCTCTCCGGTGAAAACCCTCCGACGTTCAAGTTAGGAGATTGAAGAACAATGAGGAGAGAAAGCGTCGAATTGAATGGCATACTTGGAGGATCCCGGAGCCCCTTATTTACAGAGGAGGAGTTGGAGTTGTATTCATTTCGGACTATAACGGCTTTCTGAGTTTGTCGTCCTGGATTGATTCGAAAGATTTCTTTCTTTCTTGGAAGATGGGATTATGAAAAATTCTTCCTTTATCCAAATTTTTCGATTTGGAGAGGACGCATTTTCAGCAAAAACGATTGTAGGTCGATCATTAACGAGCTATGAGCCTATTCATGTAGCTCGGCGGCCGACCTGAACCCGACGAGGATGAGGTATGAATGCCTACCTTGTTTTATCAGGAGGCGATCTTCAGTAGGTCGGCTAAAATTATAGGTTGGCTTAAGCCAACCTACAGTTAACCATGGGTGAAGCATCGCATCGTTCCGCTCAGACGATCCATTGGAATAGATCGACGGCTGATAAGCCGACCTACAATTAACCATGAGTGAAGCATCCCATCATTCCGCTCAGACGATCCATTGGGGTAGATCGATGGTCGATCTTAAATAGGTCGAGGCCACACCAGTCCTATTTCACAACAAATTCTAATTCTAATCATGAACCAAATATATATAAAAAAAAATGATCATTCCTATTTTTATTTGGATCCATTGTAATTTCAATTTCAGTCGCCAACCAGATAAACTTTTAACTTTCCATTTATCCTTAGTCTTATAGGTATGAACGAGCAGATAAGAGAAGTTACATATTAGCTGCATGAAACTGTGACGTTCCAATAAGCTTTAGATGCTCCAGCCTATGGACCAGCAAGGTTTTTTGGTGCATTGCCCCAGTAATTAGGTAACCAGATGAACAAAAAGGTAAGAATCCTAGCTGCTAACTGATATACAAATCTCAGAAGAAATTTACAGTAACTGCTGGGAAGTCTTCTATAGAATCTAAACGTTTCTGTCGTCACGTATGTGATTCATTGTGGCTACACAACCGTCTTGCTAAGTGGACTTGTGTTTTCCAGGTTGGCAAAGAGCAGGACAAACCAATGAAACATGTTAAACACGTATAATTGGGCTAATAACAGCGCACTTTTTCAAGGACAGTTGTGACTTGATTCCATGGATGCTGAGAGATTGACATGGTTGGGAGCATCCTTCCCAAAGAATATTCCGACGATAAGTTTTATCTGGGGTTGAGTATTGTTATGGTTACACTCCCCAGGTCTTGGCGTTATGCAACTTCGGACGAGAACTGAATTAATTAGAGAACGGACTTCATCCATAACTGAAAACAAAGAAGCAGTCGATCTGAACAATCTTTGTGCTTTACCGTTCCCCCGGCCTCACCTTTATCCAATCAGCGGTTTGATAGACGTCGGATCCATTAGAGCTTCAATTCCGGCGGTCCCAAATCTAATTTTACCTAAGATCGAAGGTCTCTACTTTAACTTATTCAGGCCTCCTGCCGCGACTACTCTAATTCCTATTTTATCTAAGGTTGAAGAGCTCTGCTTCGGCTTCACCAAACCTCTGATCTCAATGGTGCCAAATTGTTTTATCCATCAAAAGTGTGGATTTCAACTTGGTGTGATCCTCGACTTCCTACCCTGGAAATATCTTGGCTTGGGATTCATATTTTCAGAAAGTTGTGTCAATCACGCAAGTTGGCCATTTCAAGAAGAAAATCATTTCAAATAAGAAAATTAAAATGGCCCAGATTGCACCTTATCAAAAAAGTAAATAATTAATTAATCAGTTCTGCATTCGAACATGGAAAGATAATCCCTTTCCAATGCATCAAAATGCATAATTCGAGAACCAATTGATTCTTTCAAGCATACACGACACTAATCCCTCCACTATAAATATGGGAGAGCAGGAATCCAAAGATACGCTTCTCTCAATAATTTACACTCTTTCTCTATTCTTCAGCCACTGACTTAAGCATCGAAGAATCTCCACCGAAGAATAATCCAGTGAGGGACTTATTTTTGCAAGTATCACTCCCGCACTTCAGCGCCTTCAAGCCGAGGATGAGTTCTCTTACCTCGAGCTCATGATTCGACAGCAGCAACAGGCATAAGGATGTGGAGTCTCGGCAATGGAGATCAACTTGCAAAGAAATTCTCTCAGGGTATGGTTTCTAGGTACGAAATTAATAGCTAATTTGTTTACATAAAGGGGTATGATTGCGACTTTTGTGTGAAAGAAGGTTTCACCTTCCTTCATGTGAACCGACCATTGAATCACAGGGATGATTGCTTCAAAAGTTGTGCAAATGGATAAATAGTAATATTTGAAGTGATACGAGAGCTATGTGGAGCACGATTTGATGGATGATGAAGTTCAATCATTCTTTCACGCGGAAGATATAACCCAAATCCTTGCATAAATAGATGTGGCTAGCATATAATTTGGCTATGTGCACCAAATTGGTACTATCTACATGCAACTTTAGTAATAACATCATCGTGCTACCTCTCATTAGTAGGCATCACCTTCATCATTCTTGGTTGGGGCAAGTACCACATGATCAGTGCAATCGCAATATACTTGAGAGGATGAAAGCTAACAGCTATTTTTAATCTATTCTTTAATATTTTAAAATTAATAAATATCATTGATGCTGTTCTATAATTTATAGATTTGAGTTGTATTTTTTACACGAAAGAACGATAGGTGCTCTTTCACAATGCTGATCATTCGATTGCATCATACATAGATCTCGAAGCATCGTAAAATTCCTCATTCATCATTTGTATATATAATTGGTGGATCTGTGCGAAGGTGAATTCTTGTTTTGGAGGGTGCAACCCCGCCAATTATCCAGAGCATCCCTGCGTGCCTTGAAAAGGCCACGATATTGCTAACATGCAGACGTGTGCCGTGTCTCCGCCGGAACCAATTCCAGTATCGATACGGTTCCGCTAACCTTTCTCGCAGAAACCAAATTAAGGCTAGGTCGGTTGCCAAGATCTGCCTCCTAATTGGTTCTTGTGCGGCTCACGTGAACTCCTCACTGTGATTTCTTGTATATTGAACCAAGAAAGAATGCACGTGAGAGGCGTCCTGACTCGGGCGGACGTGATCTGACCAGACGGCGGTACATTGTACCAACCGGTCCAGCTCATGTCCTCGTGTCCCTGGTTAAACGGTAAGGAAAAAGGGCGCTAGCGGAGCAACTAGCTCGAGTAAAAGTTGGTGCGCTTAGAGGGCCAGAGTTCCTGGTCGCCTCGCCTCACCGAGTCCACATGGCGACCACTAATAATTTTCCATTACTTATTTGCCAGTATTGCAATTAGACATCCATTGTCACAATTGGTCGCACCCACAATTGTCTATAAATATCACCAAGCTGTGATCTGATTGCATCCTCTATCACACATGCACACGCAGTCCAGTCTTGCACTATTTTCTGATTCACGTTTCTTATCCTCACTAGATTGGAGTGTCGTTTAGTTGCCAGTGTTGAGTGGGAGGGAGATATGGGTGGCGAAGGCGGCGGCGGCAGCTGCTGCTATTTCTCCATGCAATTCCTCATCCTCTTCACATCACTGCTGCTACTACTTCCCGGTGTTCTTTGTTTCTCCAACACCACCACCTTTCCAACATTAACCCACAGGAACACCCGAGAAGCCATCGAGATCGGCATCGGCATCGGCATCGGCGGCGGCACTCCACCTCCAGAATCCGAGCCTCCCCTTCCTCCTTGCCCTCCTCCTCCTCCTCCTCGTCTTCCTCCACCACCGCCGCCGCCGCCGCCGCCGCCCCCGCCGCCGCCGCCGCCGCCGCCTCCACCGCCTCCGCCGCCGCCGCCTCCACCACCGCCGCCGCGCCTCCGCGCCGCCACCTCCACCGCCGCCGCCGCCGCCGCCTCGACCAAGATTACAGTTCGAAAATGAGCTGCAGAAACGGGCTTATAAGGTCATCCAACGCTTCAAGAAAACAATCACCTGCCAGTCCAAGAAAGTTATAGAGACCTGGAAGGGAGCCAAGGTTTGTAAATATAAAGGCTTCTACTGCGAGACCCCGCCGAACCGGAAAAACATGCCGACCATCGCCTCCGTCGACTTCAACACCTTCGGCCTCTGCGCACCGACCGTCGATAAGTTCATCAACGAGCTCCCCGACGTCGCAATCTTCCACGCCAACTCCAACAACTTCTCCAACACCGTCCCGATCCTCAACCGCCTCCAATTCTTCTACGAGCTTGACGTCAGCAACAACAAGCTAAGCGGCTTGTTCCCCGGGAACGTCCTCACCCTCGTCAACGCCACCTTCGTCGACATCCGTTTCAACCATTTCTTTGGCACCGTCCCGCCCGGCGTCTTCGACTTAAAACTACTCGACGTCCTCTTCCTGAACAACAACAACTTCTTCGGGCCCCTCCCGGACAACCTCGGCAGCACCACCGCCGCTTACCTCACCCTCGCCAACAACCACTTCACCGGCCCCATCCCTCGCTCGATCGGGAGAGCCAGCAATACCCTTATAGAAGTCCTCTTCCTCAACAACAAGCTCTCCGGCTGCCTACCCTACGAAGTTGGGCTGCTCGCGAAAGCCACGGTGTTCGACGCCGGCACCAACCTGATCACCGGCCCGATACCACTCTCCTTCGGTTGTTTAAAGAAGGTGGAGCAGCTCAACCTGGCTCAGAACTTGCTCTACGGGGAGGTGCCGGACGTCGTTTGCCGGCTGGCCGACGTTGGCCACCTCGCCAATCTATCGCTGTCCAGCAACTACTTCACCTGGCTGGGAACGAGCTGCTGGAAGCTGCTACAGAGGGGAATTCTCGACGTCCGGAAGAACTGCATCCGGGGGTTGCCGGACCAGAGATCGCCGGCGGAATGCTTCTGGTTTTTTAAGCAACCAAAATACTGCCCGTACTTGCCTCACATTCCTTGCCGCATCCCGTGGCAGGCGGCAACGCTGCCGGAGGTGGAAGCGCCGGCGGTGGGCGGAGGCAGGGATAAGGCTCCGCCGTCCCGGTACACTACCTACACGGCACTGCACAACATTCACGGGCCCTGAAGGTGTCTCTGTCCTCCTCTACGTCTGTTGGTGGTAGTAGACTTTGGATGATCTGTTGACCGTCATTGTTACGATTCCGTCTGCCTCTTAGAATTCGTTTTCTGTCCGTGATCTGTTTCTTGTTTGTTATATCTTAAATTGCTAAGCTCCAAGTAATATGCTGAACGTACGTATGAGTAAGGATGCAGCAACGCCGTCAGTAAAGCAATTGCTTGGATGACTGTAAATTAATTCGCTTGGTGCTAGTTCTTGGTCCCAAAGTTGCATTTTGATTTTAAGCTACGTCTTGGGGCGCAAATCGCGAGCTTTTTTGGGATATAAGATTGAAATCCCACTTCTTTGGAGTGATTTGAAAACCTTTTTTAAAACAGGGTGCCAGAAGGGTGAAATAATTAAGGACCGCATATGAGCAGGCTTTATTGCACATATATGCGAGAAAAATGTCAAGAAAAATTTTGAATCATTCATGTCAAATCATCGCTAATTTTATGGAAGCGTTGAATATTTGCCATGGCCATCCCGAACATAGGAAACGTACGGCGGGGGCGGTGGTGGTGGCGGCGGAACGCGTCTCCGCGCTATATATATTTACTGGTACATGAGCAAAAAAAAAATAAATAAATAAATAATTTTGTAGCTTCACTAAGTGATCCAGCAGGGTCACCATATTCTATGCACATCATTTTAGCTTAATAGAATTGGATAGAATTTAAAAATAAAATAAAAATTGATTCATAAGCTAAATTTATAGGAAGTATCATTAATATAAAAAAAAAATTATGATGGCGATTCATAACTACTGTCGTAGTTCAAAAAACTACTATCATAAGCTATGGCAGCGATTTTCTAACTGCTGCTACTGTGATCGTTGCCGTAGCTTTATGACAGCGATTATTGCAGTAGGTGTTAGAATTATTATCATAAATAGCCTATTATAGCGGTTTATAACCTCTGCAATATATCGATCTATAGTAGCGGTTATGTAACCGCTGTCGTCATAGGTAATATATAGCAGCGATTTCTTAATCGCTGTCATAGGTCTAATGCAGCGGTTGGTACCGTTTGCACCAGGAATCTATAACAGCGGTTGGTACGGATATGATAGCGCTTATAAAATCGCTACCGTAGATATTGAATACTTAAAAAAATAAAATTTTATATTTTTATATATTTTACCTGGTAAATACAGATATATAACATAAAAAAATATAATAAATATAAAAATTATTCTAAAATGCTCAAATTTTATTATCGAATAAAATTTATTATAATATTTTTTTAAAAAAATAAAATATATCAAAAGTCTCCTAAATTTACATCATCGTCGTCGTCATCGTTATCGAAAATTAGAGTCAGAGCTAAAGCTGGAGCCAGAGCTGGAGCTAAAATACGGACCAATATATTCTCGAAGTACGTGACTCCAAAATACGTACTGAGCATCGATATCATATCTCTTACGATGTCCTCCAGATGAGATGCACGCTCCTCAGTCCGATCTGCCCGCATTGCAGCATGATCTGCCCATGCTAATGCCTCCTCAAACTCCTCTCGACTAACGACATCGAAAGTCTGTGAGGAGACACTCGTCTCGAATCAGTAACTCGTCAGCATGTATCCGGGCCTGCATCAGATCCTTCCAGAGTGCTCAGGCCCCAAGACCTAAGATAGATGGTCATGGGGTCCAAAGGTATCCGAGCCCTCGCTCGCAAGCGCATCTAACTGATCCTGTAATTATAAATTAAAATAAAATTTTATAAAAAATACTATAATACTAATCATATATACTAATATATTTAATATTTACAAAAATATGTTCGATCGTGGCGTTCATCGATCTGCCCGTCTTGTCCATGCGGCTGGATCGAAAGATCTCGCTACGGTTGGGCATCACTCCATCTCTCACCAATTATAATAAAGAACAAATTTATCAGAAAGATGATAAAAAATATGAATTTAATTTATCTAGTAAGATTTAGAATTAATTATCTCTCTATACACACGATTGGCCATAGACTGCGGCCTAGAGTGTGCGTATACTCCTAGGCTGCACGGTTCTCCTGGTTCTAATAGGAGGTAGAATAACAAGTATTTAAATAAATAATAAATATTTAAAAAATATTTAAATAAAATTTTAAGCGTATTGAAAAATTTAAAAGTTAGAAATTTTACCTTGATCTCCTGCCTCCTCTAGTGTCTAACCATCCTCTCCCATTGACTCGGAGGATAGTTCTGTATTTAGGGAACAAGCTCTTTTGGAGTATCTCGTCGGTGCTCGAGCCATCCTCTGTGGAGCTTGACCTTGTAACCCCAGTATAACTTTTCGATCTTCTTTAGTCGGACATTTTGAGCCCTCTCATGATCAGAAAAGTCGTACCTCCTCTGCACAAATTTATCAAAAATTAGTTATAAAATTATTTTAATCAAACATATATAGTGTAAACATATAAAATGCATAAATATAACTAAGATGCGCGTACTTATCCATATCTTCTTCCATACCCAGTTCCTGATGGCAGCATCCATCAAACGCCATTCTGTGGGGCTCTACGGGAATGATGTCCGACCACCTCACAAGCACTCCAAAAAAGGAATGCATCTCCCATGCGGTCTCCTCTACCGACCTTTCCTCCACATCATATTGCACCATCACCTAATGTTGGCGGTTCCACACGTGTGCCATACGTGTGGGACCACGAAATATTCGGCTGGATGATGCATCTGCAATGCAAATATGTTATGCAAATATATAAGTATACAAATACTATATAAAAAATAAAGTTGTGCTAATAAAATAAAAACGTACACTCAGATGCCTGCGATGGTAGAGGCTCAGCTGTCGGTATAGTAGATACCGTCGATGGAGTAGATACCGTCGGTGGAGTAGATGCCACTGGTGGAGATTCCTGAGTAGCCAATATCGAGGTAGATGGAGTATGCTCCGACTGCTCCTCAAATGTTGAACTGCACATAACCCATTGAAGGACAGGGGTGAAAGCTAGATGGCATTTCGGTGTCATCATGACCTGCAACGTTAATGAACATTAATCAATATAACATCGTGACATATCAAATTCTATTCGATCGGAAGCCGAGCTGGCTCCGTGAAGGAAAAAACCATATTTTCTCGAGTCAGGTTCGTTCAGATCTGATTGGATCAAGAGAAATATTTTAAAAATTTACCTCTAACATCCTAATCAGATATGAGACTCTTTAGATCGATCTTATTGATATGATAAAAAAAATAAAATAAAAATTAAATCTAATTTAATTATACCTTTGTTATGGATAATCCTATTATCCTATGATGATCCTGATGTTTGCTTGAGATTTTGGATGTAGCTACGCAAGCGTCTGACCTCTATCGATATCCACTCAAGTAGGATCATGAGATCTTCTCCTTTTCAATTAATCCTCTAAAAAATAGATCTCGATCTGATCTTGAAGGTCTTCAAATACTTTTTTGAAAATCAATCGTTGTTTCTTGCAGCAGTGCTGCCTTCTTCCTTTTCTGTCGCATTTCTCTTGGTTGGGTCGCATCTAACTTGTGCCCAAAGCCTCTTAGGCGTGGAGAGGAGAGAGGAGACTAGAGGGTGGCATGAAGAAAGAAGGAGAGGGGCTATGTGGCGTGGGCTAAGATAGAAGCTCTCAATTCTAGGCGCAGAAAGGGTTTATATAGACCCTACTGCGCCATGCAGTGCCATATCACCCTGGTCAATTATGACCCTTTGTGTAATTAGATCTAAATCTGATTGGTGAGATGACATCATCTGGTCCAATCAGATTAGAATCCCTCAAATACCACCTTAGGTGGCGCCAAGACTGGTCAAACAGAACTTTTTGGCACCATCTAATTTAAATTCATGAAGCAACCTGGAGTTTCATTTGTATGGGATTCCATGCATGATCCTCATGGGATGCATGCCTCCCTAGGCATGCACTCCCTCTCTTTCTGCTTTTTAGCAGGAGGATAAACCCCCATGTTCTCTCCTATGGGTGCATGACACATGGGCAGATGTCTAAGTATCAAAGGTCAATATTTGACCAAACTCTAAAGATAAGATTTAGCAGGTGATGGAAAATGACAGGTGTTATCTTAAATTTATCTCATAAATTAAAATAATCCTTTTCTGATCTGGACAAGCTTCAGTCAGACTAAGTAAAAGTTTCTGAGTGAGTCCAAACACATTTGGCTCAATTGAAACAAGCTTTAATAATTATTAAAGGAGAACATTAGGCTCAATCGTGTGCTAGCACGATTTTCTTGAACCTAATTGAATCTTATTCAAATCAATTAAATTGGGTTAGTCCAATTGATGATATTCAGATCCAAACTCTTATTTGTGTGATCCAGTTAGATTCAGTTCTGTATGGTAATGAGATACATCGCGATCTTTATCATCGACATCATTGAAACACCGTTCGATGGATCAGAATTTTTCTGATTCAGATGACTAGTATGATCGATCATCCAAATCATTCTAATTGTTCCCAAAATCCATCAGTGATATTTAGCAGCATTTGATAGCAACCCATCAGAACTGAAAGTGAACCTCTTGGTGCAGTTACCTATGCGATTAAGTTCTTCTATCTCGAGCCCCGACCGGATTAGGGTTAAGGTGATCTCGTCAAAACCTAATTTCCATCATATGAATTAATCATTCGATTAAAGTCTAATGTGAAAACCTTCATAGAAACTCTTTCTATTATTTTACTCTGCCATGGCCATGGGCTTATGGACTTGATTCTCATGATCATAGTAGGGCTGCTCCTCATCTACTGAGATAGATAGATCTCCTATTAGTGCAATTCAATTCCTACAATGAATATACTATAGCTAACATACACCTCAGAATTTCGAATGATTAGAAAATCATGTTATGGTGTAGTCAAACTATAACACCCTCAAGGTGAACTGCCAATGCACCTCAGGTCAAAGAATCAGACACACCACTGCAACTTTGAGCCAGTCATCGATGAAAAGGTAGACTTCCTCATAACTGCTCGAGATGGTCATGCTTAGTGCCCTAATTCTCTAATGAGTACTTGTACTCTCACTCCGGTGTCTCTATACCATAGACTCAAGACTCATCTATCCTAAAGAAGCGATCGTACACCGACCTTCCAAATCAATCACCATCACTATGATGATCCTACGGTCAGGAGCATTTTATTAGTTAATAATGAAAATTCATGTCTTAAATTTTCAACTTCTTAAAAATATGAACTATTATTACTATTAACTCAAGAGATGTATCATAAACACTTTGAAATACACACTATGATAGAAAATAATTCATTTATTATTTATAGTTAAAATTATAATTTTATCCTTAGAAGTGTATTACAAGTGTCAGCCAATCTGGCTTCTAGGGCACACATATCTAACAAACTCCCACTTAACCTAAAGCCAATTGGCTATAAATCTAAGTCCATCTTCTCAAGGTGAGCTTCGATCTTCTATTGGTCCAACAGCTTTGTGAGTGGATTTGCCACATTGTTTGTGGAGTCGACTCTCTTGATCTCGACGTAACCTATTTTATGGTAATCACGGATGAGATGGTATCGCCACTCGATGTGCTTGGATTTTTGATGAAACCTCGACTCCTTAGCAAGGATTATGGCACCATTATTATCACAGTATAGAGGAATGGCATCCAATGGTCTCACTCCAATTTCTATGGTGAATTTCTTATACTAGAAGGCCTCCTTCATAGTTTCTGACGTAGCAATGTACTCTGCTTCTATGGTAAATCTGTTATCACTGTCTGTTTGAAACTTTTCTAACTAACAGCACCACCATTACACATAAACAGACTCCCAGATGTCGACTTTCGATCATCTATATCGGATATAAAATCCGAGTCTGTATACCCATAGACTTGGAGTTCTCTATTACCAAAAACCAACAATATATCCTTAGTTCTTCTCAAGTACTTAAGGATACATTTCATAAAAGTTCAGTGTTCTTCACCTGGATTCGACTGATATCTGCTCGTGACACTCACAGCATGGGCTATATCAGGTCGTGCACATAACATGGCATACATGAGGCTCCCTATTGCTGAAGCATAAGGGATCTTGCTCATGCATTCAATCTCCTTTAGTATGTTGGGACACATTTTCTTGGAGAGATGAATGCGATGTCTGAAGGATACCAATCCCCTCTTGGAGTTTTTCATGCTAAACCTCTTTAGCACTTCCTCTAAGTACATCTTTTGTGAAAGATCTAGCATCCTATTCGGTCTATCTCTATAGACCTTAATTCCTAAAATGAATGATGCTTCTTCTAGATCTTTCATAGAGAATTCTTTAGATAACCACATTTTAACTATGGTCAATATAGGAATATCATTCCCAATAAAGAGGATATCATCCACGTACAGTACGAGGAAGATAATAGTGCTCCCACTGATCTTTTTAAAAATATATGATTCCTTCTCGTTCTTGATGAAATTAAATAATTTGATCACATCATTAAAACGAGTATTCTAGCTACGAGATGCTTGCTTAAGTCCATATATAGACCTTTGTAACTTGCATACTTTATGATCATCATTACTGGATGTGAAACCTAGCGGTTATTCCATATAGATATCTTCCTTAAGGTATCCATTTAAGAACGCCATTTTCACATCCATTTGCTATATTTTATAATCGAAATAGGCTGTAACAGCAAGCAATGTACGGATGGATTTTAGCATAGCTACTAGCAAAAAAGTATCCTGATAGTTAATGTCTTCGAGCTTACTATAACCTTTTACCACTAATCTAAATTTAAATATCTCCATATTTCCATCTACACCAATCTTTCTCTTATAGATCCATTTACATCTAATAAGTACTATATCTTTTGGTAGATCTACCAAGATTCAGACTTGGTTTGAGTACATCGAGTCAATTTCTGACTTCATTGCCTCTAACCATTTCTCGAAGTCAATATCTGATATCGCCTCGTCATAGGTTTTGAGATCATCACCATGAACCCCATTACCTATGAAAAATATTTTCTCTACTTTCTCTGAAATAGTACTTAAGTACCTCTTAGGAGGATGAAAAACTCTTTTCGATCTATGAGGTGGAGGAGGTAGTGACTGTATTGGCTCAATCTATTTTGGTTCCACAGGATCCTTAGCTCGTTGCTCTTATGAGACTTTCTCCTCGAGCTTGATCTACTTTCCAATGTCGTCATATTGAATAAACTATTTTTTAAGAAAGATGGCATGCCGACTCACAATCACATTATGGTCTTCTAGAATATAGAAATAATATTCGAATGATTCTTTAGGATATCCTATAAATTGAGCTCTAAAGGATCTATAGTCTAACTTATCCGCTTGTTGTCTTTTGATATTAGTCAGACAATCCCAAATTTTGAGATGACTCAGACTTGATTTTTTATCATGTCATATCTCATACGGTATGGTAGGAATGGTTTTAGAGAAAATCCTATTTAATAAGTATATAGCAGTTAACAGACTATATCTCCAAAGAAATCGGAAAGGTCTATAAAGCTCATCATGGATCGAACCATATCTAATAGGATTCGATTCCTCCATTCTGAAACTCCATTGAATTGAGGTGTTTCAGATGGAGTCCATTGAGAGACTATGCCATTTTGCTTGAGATAGTCCAGAAATTCTTGACTAAGGTATTCACCTCCTCGATCTGATCAAAGAATCTTAATAAATTTTTCAATTTGCTTTTCGACTTCATGTCTGAATTTCTTAAACTTTTTAAAGACTTCAAACTTGTGTCTCATAAGATACACGTACCCATACCGAGATAAATCATTGATGAAGGTTATGAAGTAGATAAAGTTGCCTCTAGCCGGCACATCAAATAGGCTGCACACATTAGTATGTACTAGGACAAGTAGATCCATGGTCCTTTCCCCATGTCCTATAAAAGGGAGCTTAGTCATTTTGCCATGAAGACATGATTCATAAATTGGATATAACTCGAAAGTCAACGGACTCAATAGTTTGATTTTTTTTTAATTTGTTAATCATATCTTCTGCTATATGACCTAGCCTTAGGTGCCATAGATACCTATCATTTGGACTATCCCTGGGTTATTTTACAGCATTTACATTTTGCTCAATATTAAAGATAGATACATCAATATATAACTGGTAGAGACCGTTAATGAAGAAACTACTTACAATTTTATTTCTTTCATAAAGAATATTACAATGGTCCTTAAGAAAATTAATTACATAGCCTTTTTGTGCTAAACATGAAACAAAAATCAAATTTCTACTTGCAGCAGGTACATAATAACAATTCCTAAGTACTTAATCTAAGCCAGATGGTAGTCGAAGAGGGTAGGTTCCCACGGCCACAGCAGTAACTCTTATTCCATTTTTGACGTGTAGGATCATCTCACCATCCCTCAGCCTCCTGCTATCCTTAAGACCCTGCATAGAAGTGCACAAATGAGCACTAGAACCAGAGTCAAGCATCCAACTGGATGCAAAAAAAATCGTAAGATTAGATTCAATAAGAAGCATACCTCCAGAAGGATCTGTCTCCCTCTTATTCTTCAGGGTGGCCAGGTATATAGGGCAGTTTCACTTTCAGTGGCCGTCAGTATTACAATAAAAATATTTTTCTTTGTTAGCGGCCTTCTTCTTCAGCTCTATCTTCATTTTCTTTTCACCTTCTACTTTCTGCCTTTTCACAGACTTCTTCTTCTTTCTAAAAGATTTTTCTTGAAAGAAGTTCGTTCCATAGCAGGTACTGAGCCTTTAGAATCTTTCATAGAAAGCTCAGCCATAACCAGCATATTCATAAGCTCGACTAGAGTACTCTAAAGTTTATGCATATGGTAGTTCATGATGAACTATCTATATGCATCAGTTAAGGATTGCAGAATTATATCATTCTGCAGATCCTAGTCTAACTTCACTCTAAGCTTCTCAAGCTCTTCCAAGTTCTTGATCATCATTAGACAATGATCTTGGACTGACTGTCCATCACGCATTTTAGCCTTAAACAATCGTTTAGTAACCTAATATTTGGTTGCGCAATTCTGTTCACCAAATAACTCTTGCAGATGAGCCAACATTTAGCGGACAGTCTTGATATCTTCATGTTGGCGCCGAAGCTCATCAGACATCGAGCCCAATATATAGTATCTGACCTTGTTATCTTCATGCATCCATTTATTAAGAGATGCTCTCTGTTCAGTGGATGGATGGACTGATAAGGTGAGAGAATGCTGATCCAATACATGAGTTAACTTCTCAGAACTCAAAATAATTTTAAAATTTTAGAGCCAATCCTTGTAATTTGGTTCGATCAGTCTATGGGTGTCCAGGATATGGGCTAGTGGGTTGGACGCAGTCATTTTTCTTTTTTCTATAGAGAGTCAAAGTTTCTAGTTAGATTTTATAATTAAGACTTAATCAATTTATTTAAAAATTTATTTTTTAAATAAATTAGTTTCCACTATTTCTCGGATCCCTACACTCCCTTTATAGAGATGTGAAAATCTTCATGATTACTAATTTCTAATGGATGGTGTAGTCCCACCAACTAACTCATCACCTCATCTAACAGTTATTGGTGATGGATTAGCCAATGAGTGAACAACTCTTATCTAATGATTCTCTAATCATGGTGCACTGAAGCTTGGTCTTTAATTCATGAATCTCATCGTATCCAAAATATTGATCCACTCCTTAGTTAAGTCAGACCCATCATTTACATAGATTAGATTCCTAATTGGGTCTCTCACCATATCTAGAATATTGAGTCCAATCCATCCTTCAGTTCGTAGCATCCAATGTCTAATAGACATGGTTGCATCTTTTTGGTGCAACTGAACCACTATGATCAATCAAAAATAATCAACCCTAAAAAGGGTCCGCACATCTACAATGGTGGAAGACCTTAGACTTAATCTTTTCTTAGAAAGATTTGATTTAGATCTCTTTAAACTTGACTTGACATAGCCATAACCATTATGACTAATCTAGTGGCATGGGTTAGGTCGGATTATTAGCCACCTTAGATCAGGACTGAGCTGACAAATATGGCCAGGTAAGTGAGATTGGTAGAAGAGATATGGCATTAACTTGATAAGAACGCATTCGAGTCGAATAACTCCCAATTGAAAATCAATCGATCGTATTTGTCAAACTTATCTTAAACACCAAATTATTGAGCGAGAACCAATCGGGTTAGCCTACAATCCAGACTCTAACCACTGAGCCTAATTAGGTCTTAACTTGATCGATCACTCATGTGACTTGATCATGACCCAGACTTAATCCTATTAGACTGATCAATTTAAGTACTCTTGATCCTATTTAACCAGCTCTTAATTTGATTTGATCAACCGCTAGATCTAATTGAGCTATCCAAGTCCGAATCCAATTTTATGAATATATCTTAGATCTGAAAATTCTTAATTTTAGATCTAATATATTTCATAATCTTAATTCTTAATTAAGTTCAAGGATTCATAAACAAAACATGTATATAAAATCCTAGCATTTTAGGATCTAGGATCTTGCAGAAAATAAGTTTTTGATTTCTGATTAAGGATGAACAAGCAGCACCCCTACACAAAAAAGAGAGAGACTCAACTCCCATGTGTTCGCTATGCGGTTGCATGAACATGGCTAGGTATGATTAGTATTTGACCATAAAGTCCAA